>JAPYZA010009468.1:0-23947 GCA_030522685.1 Eupelmus azureus | reverse complement strand
ATAGAAGCAATAAAAATCGCGGTACGTTGGAAAACATGATAATAAAATATTATGTTGATGTGTAGCGTTTTCCTTTTACTTCTTGACTAAATAGCTTTATGTATTTTGTCCCTTTTTATATCTTCAAATTGTTGTCCAAGTTTTTATCATCGGAACTCGTTTGCACAATTGATAATTTCGAAACATTCGATTAGAATGAATAATAATAAATTAGAATTTATGCGTATATAAATTAGGTTATCTAGCCTAATTATATAAGTCACTATTTACTTAAACATAAATGATAAATTCAAAATAAAATCTAAAAGAATTTAAGATTCATTATTGTATTAAGAGTGATTCATACAGTTTTGTAAATCCGAAATGGCGCTTTATAATATAAAAAATAGAAAATCAGCATAGTGATTGCTTTTAGCAAAGTGTAGCATAATTTTATATAAAAAAGAAAGAGTTTTCAGTTTTGTAATAAACTATAAAATCATAGAACTCAATAAAATGTTATATTCTTTTTATTTCATATTAATAAATTTTTTTAAATGAATGTGACGGTATTATTATAGGTATATATAATGCCGATGCCGTTATAGTTATAAGTATGTCAACAATTAAATGAAAAAAAAAAATATTAAGAATGAATGCGCATGCGATTTGATGTAGCTACTTCAGAGTAAAACTTTTGTAGTTAGTTTTATGTCAAGATGACTTCTTTTTTTAACAAAATTAGCATTATATTCATTGATTTTAATTAAAATTATAACGTTAGAGATTTGTTAATAAAAAGGTATAGTCTTCAACAAACCAAGTTGATATGAAATAAATTTTATTCTTGTAAACCTTTCAAGGGATTTTTTAACCTTCTTTTGAGGGTTTATTAAATTTAAAATTATTAAGATACGTGAAAATTAAGTAAAATTACATGATGATGAAATGGTTTTTCTAATTTTCCTCCAGTGATTTGACGCTAATCTATTGAAATTCTATACATTCTTAGCGTAGTAGTAGTTATGATAAAAATATATACATTTTTTTAATTTGATAAATTATTATCAAAACTTTTTATTGACATATTGTGACCTTCAGCGATAATAATATATCAAGCGTGTATGTATTTCTTTTCTAGATTGTATTATAGTGAAGTTTCATTGAAGTAAAAGAATAAACTAGTTGAATAATTTGCGTCATTGTAGCATTTTGATAATTGTAGAAAAATTTTCTAAGAATCATTAAAAAATGTATTCAGTAATAAGCATTAAATAAATACAATTGTTGCAAGGGTTACTTTGTATGTTAACATTATTATTTGCAAACTTATTTCAATAAAAAACACTTACCTCATTATCAATTTTTAAATAATATATTGTTTAAAATTTAGTACAATGAAATAGGAGCTAGTTTGAAGGAATTAAAACAATAAATACATCGATAATTGATCTTTTTATATGAATTTTAATTGTCATAACCCTGCCAAATACATTAATAATATTAATAATAAACATAATAGTACCAATGATAGCAGTAAGGATAATGATAATCATAATATTACCTAAAATATTTAACCGCCATATTTCCTTTATCTTCGCAATAAAAGTGAAGCCGTTTGTTTTTATAGTCGCAGTACAGACATGCGTCGATATAATTAATAACTCTCTATAGATGCCCGATACATTTATATACTAAAAATACGAATTATATTATACAACGTACGGATATATTAAATCCTTGATTTATTTCTCGAGAAAAAAACTATAGGAATATATAGTTCTTTTCGCTATCAGAGGGATGCACCCGTTCTTTCGCTAGAAACGCCATTTGCTCCCTCTTGAAAAAAAAACACTTCGCATCGGCGTCTTCAACAACCTTTGTTTGCTATGCATATTTATATATTAAATATATAAACATATCGATTTTTTCTACGGCAACCGTCAATGTACACAACTCTGCCCTAATCACAAAGCCAATTATCAATAAATATAAATAAAATCGAATTCAACACGTTCGAAACAAAGTTTTTTTTGACGCGTTCACAACGTTACATTAGACGTACATTTTCAATCGAACTGTTGAATTCTATAATTTCTCATAGTTTAACATATGGCAAAGTGCTTCGAATAAGGACGAAAATTGAATGTGAATAAAAAGCCTTTATTAATCGTTAGGTTTCATAATTGGTGATGGTTTTAACAGTTTAGTGAAATCATCAATATTTTGCAACTTTTAAGTTTAAGTTTTACTTAACTTAAGGAAACTTTAGAGTTGCAAAAATAAATTTTCAACATTCAGCTAACCCACATTCAAACACACTTTGTGCCGTTAAAATAATTTTTCAACACTAACGTATTATCTCCATTCGCTATAACGAAGTTTTTCTTTTATGCGCTTGTGTGCATGCTTACGTATACAAGTGAAAAAGATTAAGATAAAAATATAGAAGAGAAAGAAAAGAACGATAAAAGATACAGTGAAGAAAGAAGAATTCCATTGTGAAGTATGCTTTAAAAACTGTCTCTAACTTATAAGTAAAAACGGTCAAAAATAAAAGAGTTCTCGCGGAGTTAATGCCTTTTCTTGTCTATACAATAAGTTTGTGATAAGACTTTATTGGTCTTTATAATTATGCGCGTTGTATATAAATTTACAAGACATTCTTTCTTAACGCTTAATAGTTTACAGCACGCGGAAGTTCCACCATTAACTACTTGAGCAATGCCTTCTTGACATTCAGTTCTACAATTTTTTTTAAACCAAATAAGAAGAAAAATAGTTTTTATTAAAAAAAGCTTTGCAATATTTCATTCTTAGAAGAAAATGAATTTGAAATATCAGTAATTAAGAAACGTCGTTAACGCGAACAAGTCAAAAAGATCTCAAGTAGCTGTAAATTTACAGCACTTTCCGCGTACCTCGCGATACATAAATCCGTACGAGATCCGAGAGAATTACTGGCCCCCATTGATTATATTTATATTTGTAAAAGTTGTATGTACATTGTTGCATAGGCGATATATCTACTGAAAAAATCCTCTCATCGAAGCTCGATGGAGACGATGGAAAAATCGATTTTTCGTTCGTTACGCACTCCGTTTCGTTTTTCATTGTCTTTCGTTACACTTAGAAAATCGTCCAATACGTGTGATCGAGCGATGCACGGCTTGTAAAATTAACCGTGTACTTTATTGCTTTCTGTTCGACTCTTTATGTGATAACTTCTGCCCGTGAAGCGAAGATAGTTGATATAGTTTGGCTGATCGTATTCCAGATCTCTAGCTCTAATTTTATTCATAAATTACTATTTTGCTGGTATGTAATGTGAAATGCTTGGATAGATTGGTGTGATAATTTCTAAATTCGGGTGAACTCTGCACTGTTTTTATTTTGAAGCTATTGTTAGTATTATTTATGCGTTTTACATTAGCGATTCTACTTTGGCCAAATAGTAAGTTTTTCGTTTTTATTTTAGTTTTATTAGGTTTGGCACGAGATCCTTAAAATTGATAAATTTAAAATGTAGCATTTATATTTTAATTGAGTTTACTGTAAATTAGGCAAATTTATATAGTATGCAATTAGTTCTACTGTATCTTTTGTAGTTCAACGTACAATAGAAAGAAATATAGCTGATTATATGATTTTGCTTTTCAGTAGAAAGAGCACCAGTAACTTTAGAGCACCTTATTAGATGAAGAATAAACGCGACTTCTTTTGTGAATTCTAAAACGAATTCAAGCATCGTTAAAACTATTAGAATTTTTAAGCTTTTTAATTGGACTTTATTTCAAGCCTTGAAATTTCAATACTACTTAGTTCAACCTTTAAAATCTTAATATCATTTTCGTCGCTTAATGATGCTGCAATTATTTTTTTTTTATTCAATTGTTTGACAATTTTATTGCTGATAATTTTTCTCTCAACGATCCTGGGGTTCGTGATGCAAGTTACATTATGTTGTAAATTAAGGCACTGAGATGCATTGTTTCTCAATTTTTTTTATCAATAAATTGTAAATACTGCGCAATTTTTATACGACACCAGCGTCATCTAAATTTTCACAAGTTCACAAAATAAGTCATTCAAATGATCTTGCTAAAACCAATCATTTTTTCCAAAGATTACAAAATAATTAAAAACATTCAACTAACAAAAACGATAGTAATCACAATTATCAATTTAAAGACATGAAAACCCCAACCTTCCCCCCCCCCCCCCCATTTTCGCGGGCGCACAGCAACGGTATCAGTCATCAAGGGAGCTGCACCAGCCTCTTGGGTGGCGAGAGAAAGAGCGCGAGTCGCTTCAATTTCCAGATTGAATTTCACAATGCACTTTATGGCGTACGCTCTTGTCGAGCCGATAATGCGCTAATAGCCCCGAGCGCGCGCGCGATTCCTGGTGGGGCTAATTGATTCGGAATTCGCGAGGATCGTGTGCATACGCGCGATTAGGTAAACTGAAAGGCGGCTGCTGAGCTGCATCGGGGTATTGCTTTGATTACGGGTACGATGAGTTTACGTTACTTTAATTTTTTTTTTGTTTTTGTATGCATTATTTTTTAGTATATGAGAAATTATTGAAATTAGTGGTGTTTTTAATTTTGCAGATGACAATAAAATTTAGATGACGAGGTTCATTATTTTTAGGAACGAGCAAGATGATTAAACTTTTATATTAAAATTTGAATTTCGCTGTTTCAAGCAATATAATAAATATTTTTTGCATTGCGAATTTATGGTTTATATGTTTAATAATTTTAGAAGTACAATATAAAATGATTTTTCGTAATTTCTACATTTAACAAAGTAATATTATAATAAATCTTCATTATAGTTTTAGTTATTATTCAAATTTTTATAGCGTAAATCACAGTAAAAGTAATTTTCTTATTTCTGGCCATCACGAATAGTTCTTTATCAATATTAATTTTTTTGATTATTTACAAGATAACATTTTATTTAGTTAATATCATAAAGCCATTTTTATCGCAAATATATGCTTTAAGTTCATAACTTACTAACACTTTTACTGTTAGTTTTGTTGTTTTTGTATCGACTCTTAAAACAGTTTTTTTGAATGAATATTTAATAAACAACATGAAATCAGGAGGAAACAATGGCCAAACAACGCTTACATCAGCCGAGAATTTTCAAAATCGATCGTAAATTTCACATTATAAGGCACTATTATGAACTTAAGACCTAATTACGCGATATTTTCTTCTCGATATTATTTTCTTGAAGGCACTATAAATATCTATGTAGTAAACAACACCTGAAGAAACGTTATTTTATACTGTTTCTTCATTTTTTCCAGTTATTTGTCTAGTTTTCACGCAATCCTAAGAACAAAATGTATTTTTATACGTCATATTGACGTAAACTGGCTCTAGGGTGTACTGGCATCTCGTTTCTATGTTTCAACGTATCCTAGAATTCTTGTGAATGTTTTAAATGTATATAATATACGATAAATAGTCGAACTTCATAAATAAAATAATTTTCAATGTCTTGCTATTATTGCAGAAAAGATTTAGACCTACACGGTAAAAAAATATAATCTATAATAACGCAAACAGCATACACATTTTTGTAAAGCTTAAAAAGAATTAAAGCTTTTCTATTTTATAGTTTTTAAAATTTCATGTTTTGAAAAATTGCATATTATTGAGTTGTATTCTCTATGAAATAATATTTTCTATGTTGTGCAAAGAAATGATTTATAAAGCAATAAAAGATTTTAAAAAAGAATCAAAAGTTGACTTGACGCTTATTAAAAAGCTTTAATCTTAATTTATAATTTTTTTTTTTGTACAGTGTAGGTAATTCCTATTTTTTAATTTTTCCATATATACAAACCACGCATTAAATTAGTGCGCTTGTATTTTCGTTTAACGTGTACAGCGGAACACTTTCGAGAGATATTCTCGTAGATTTTTCAAAGCCATATTCGCGCATCGACGGACATTTTTAATTTTCTTCTAGTCAAATCACAATTTCTTTTTTGAGTTTCAACTATTTGTCCGAATATTTTCCGATGCCTCGATAGAAAAAGATTTTTATAAAAAAATATATGTAATTCATCCGTCGATCAGCGAATAACGATTTTTGTCCACTATATCTCATTATATTTATTTGACACTGTGGAAATATTTACGATAAGCTTTCTCGAAACGAAAAAAGTAGCTTTAGATAGAGATATGAGTTACTTCTTAAATTCTTACAGTCAAGTGCGCTTTATTATCTGTCTTTGTGGTTATTTCTCAATCTCGAAAAGAAAACTGGGATTGAGCACCTTATAATTCAATATTATTCATATTTTTACATGTAATATAGCAGTGAATTGTACAGCGCGCCATTAAAGAAAAAAGTGTTACTCACATGCGCAAAAATCAAACGGAGCGACGAAATATCGTCATAGACAGTGAAAAGGTCCATAGCACGATATACACGTGGGTAATACTGGCTTCTCGTAATCGTAAAGTTATTTGAATATTCACAACGATACATTTTATTTTTATGCGAATGAAAAATATGTTTGCTGAATATAATTTTAATCTACTTTTTTGAAATATTTACAGTCGTAATAGCAGATTAAAAGTCATGTAATTAGTAAAAGGGTAAATAATAATAATCTGAAGTAATAATTTTTTATTCCAAGAAAAAATAGGTAAAGTTACCTAAGAAATTTTGTTTCCAATAAAACAAGATGAAAAAAGGAGTTAAAAAATCAATTCTATTTAACCAAACTATTTTCGTTCGCATAATTTTTTTATGTTTACAATAATTCGCATCATTGAGTCGACGGCTGATTGTCCTTCTCTAAACGCGAAATTCTTTTGTGCATCACGTAAAATACACACACGTAACAAAATGAAATCGCATCTTCGTGTTTCTTGTTGTAGAGTTTTGTCTTCTTCGTACAAACGCTCGCGATCACGATGTTATTCGAATAGTTCATTTTTTTGTTATTTTGTTTAACTGAGCATGCTAAGTCCCAAGCTCCGTCACCGGAGTTCCTATGTAAATTCGCATTTAACTATTATATATAAATCTTATATATGTCCACGTACATTTTTTTTATACTTTTAAATATATAATATATTCTCTTATTATCCCATTATCAATAAAATTCACTAAGGAATAGTACAACTTATGATTAAGCTCCTAGGCGCTTACTGGCTCTAAGTTCTCGTCTTCACAATCGTTTGTTACATTATTTTTTTTTTTGTTAGCTTTATTCATATTTATAGAAATAAAAATGATGTGTTTCTGCTCTAGACTAGTTGAGCTGGCCTTATTGCATCGCGCTTTAAATTAGGAATTGGAATTTCTCAACAAAGTAAAATTGGCTAAAAAAACAGAAATAATATAATATAATATAATAATATTAATAATAATTATAATAATGCTCTTTTTATTTCACTCCACGTTTGTAGCTGAACCCGCAGCGCTTTTATTACTTTTTTTCTTCTTCCTCAATCTAATATCGAACGAACCACGATCGGGAAGAGCGCAAGTTTTCGTTCTCGCGCTTTTGTTGCCTAAATATATATAAATTCAATTTATCGACGTTCTTCGAATGCGTATACCTCAGGTATCTCACGAAAGATTTTTAGGCCAAAATTTTCTAATCACAGAAGCGTCTCCAACTTTTTTTTTTGTTGAAAAAATCTTGTTTTCTTTTTTTTTACATTCTCTTTACATGCTGCTTCAACGCATAACTTTTTTTTCCTCTACTTCGAAATTCCTATTGGCATCGTTTCTTTTCAACCCTCAAGTGGTCCAACGTACTTTCAGCTCGCTATAGCTTCGATATAGAGTATATAATGCAATAGATCCGTTAAAGCAGCTACGAGGAAAGAAAATACCATTTCCTTCGCGCGGATAAATCACAATTCCCCGAAACCCTTTTATTTAATTATTTACTCTTCTCGTTTGTGCTGAGCAAACGACTGCCCTCGAATTGAACTAAGGGCCTTCTCGACGAAGGTCCTACGAAAATCCCTCACGACGCTCTTTTAAGAGGCGTCACATCTCACCTTCTATACACGCAGTCCGCACCTAAGACAGAAGCCACGTGCTTGATCCTCTGCCTTCCTCTCTCTTAGCTTCAGGTCCCGAATGTATGTGTATATCGTTATACTTTGTTCTCGACGCGTCGGGCGCCGTTTTTTTTTTTTGTTTTATTATTTTTTTTTTATCATTTTGCGCTGTTGTCATCGTCTGCCTTAGATTCTACGCGTGGGTATATTATGTATAATTCATATGTATATCGAGCGCTTGGAGGATCAGTGCCTTTTCATGTGGAGTGATAGGTGGTCGCTGCGCGAGAACGAGCGCTGGCAGAGATGGCACTTAAAGGGCTTTTGGCCGGTGTGCTTGCGGTAGTGCCGCGTCAGCTCGTCCGAGCGGGCGAACTTCCACGTGCAGCCCTCCCATGTGCACTGGTACGGCTTTTCGCCTGCGAACAGAAATTAGTTTGAAATTTTTATTATCATTTTCGTTAAAATATACAAGCTAGTGTTTATGAATCAGTAAGGGATAGATAAGAAGACATATAGTATATCAGTTTTCTTTAGTGAAATATTATAATACGAATAAAATATTTTAGTAATATTGTAGTAGGGTTGATGTCACACGATTTTTTTTATCACCCTCGCTTCGCTTGGGTGATAAAACTACGCCCGTGCGGGAATCACTTACTTCCCGCACTAGTTACGTAATTTACTATTTCCCATAAGAACGCATGTTAAATAAAAATACGATTTTCTCGTCTCCCAGGCTTTGAATCGTCACCAATTTTTAACTGCGACTTTATTACACTGTCTACATACTGGGTAAAATTTCATTCAATTCTTAATATTAATTATTTTAACGGTTTGATAAGTATCATTGTAATTTTTCCTTGAAACGTAATAACCTTTCCTAGGATTTTTTATCACAAGGATGTTGTTTTTTCACTACGAAAAGAAAGTGAAAAGACATAATTTTTAAATTAAAAAGTATCACTAATACTTTGATATAAGAATCATTAGAAAAAATCCACCCCTAAATCCTGGTACTCCTAACCAGCAACAAATCAAATGAAACGACTCAAGAACCAAGCCGTCAGCTCCAGCCCATCTTATCCACAACTTCCATCTCCGCATTTCGAGAGAAGCATCTTTCCCTTCCAGCGATGACGAGCGAGGAGGCCGAGCATCGAGCGACCGTAGCTATCTGACCAGCTATCTCGCTGACGGCAATTTCCGAGTCGCTTGCAAGAGACCGCGCAGGTGTCATCTCGCTTGTCGGCGGTCGTTAAACGCGCGGGATCGAGGCCTGAGCTGTAACGTCATTGAGGCGCCTTCGATCGATCGATGCCCCGTCAAGTCGATTGCTGCTGCTATTGAGGCAGCTTTGGGAAGTACGAGGAGGATGTTTCATGTCCGGTTGTGGTGTAGTGAAGATATTGGCTAGGCTGTGTCTATCTTGACGGTGGTGTTGAAAGATTATTGTGATGGGAATGTGGTCTGAACTTACCTAGTCGTGTATTTTGTAAGTGAATTGAAGTATTTAGCATTTTTTACCTTTCAGAGATATTTTAAACACCTTATTCGTTTCCTTATAAGATTTTGATGGATAGGAATTCGTAATCTTTAAAACGGTAGAAAAATTCAAGTTCATAAAACATTCACCAAGAAAATTTACACTGTCCCAACAGCTGCAGTGAGAGGATCGAGAAAGAAACTGAGAAGAAAACCAAACGATAAACCAACAAACCACACGGAAACCCTTCGAAAAATCACGCAAACATATCGCAGACGGACGTGTGAAGCGAAATGAGGCGCGAAGTTGAGGATTCCCTTTTTCGCTCTGCTGAAGCAGACATCGATCGAGCTCTCCTCATACGTATACGAAGGAGAGCTCAGATATCATCGGCGCCCGTTTCACACCCAATTATTGGCTGGCTCGCGCTCCTGTAGCCTCGTAACCCGCGCGGCCATCTCGGGCGGTGTATTGTGCGCTCGCCTAGAGCCGGGGCCTATTCACCACCGGCAGTATACAGCTTCGTTAAGGTGCCCGGAGAGGAGATGGAGATTGATAGGGAAAGTGGCGAGGGTGAGAGGAGAGCGACTTATCGCGGGCTTTCCGCAGCTGGACGGACAGCTGTCGCGAATCGCCGCGAGTGGTTTTCGTCCGGGTTGAGAGATAAAAGTGGAGCTCGCCTGCTGGCTATTGTGGGTAGATATTCTGGAAGGTGTTAAGGAAGGGTTGTGTTTTTTATGTTATGTTGTAGTCTGTGCATAAAGAATTTTTTAGAAATTGTATTAACATATTGATTCACTTATTATTATATTTTGTTAATGAATTTTCGACATTTATTTATTTAATAAAAGCATTATTTATAACCAATATCGTTATGATATTACAGTAATATTTCGTTATCATGTCATTTACAGAAAAAAAATCATTTCAAGTATTGATAATGATTGAGAATCTATTATTGTTTATGATTTCTGCTAATATAAAAGGCTTATTTCATGCCTTGCTGAGCATACACAGCCTGCCCCTGTTTGTCTGCACACAGCACGACATCCTCGTATATCCGAAAGTCGCGCTCAAGTCCACAACGATATCTTAACCCATAACTAACACAAGGAATCGCCCACTCCTACTACAGTAAATTTTTCCCTATTACTCTAATTATCTAAAAACGATCACTCTGCACTCCATCACAGCACTCCACCCTACAAAATTTCCAACATTTTCCAACCTTCCAATGTCGCAATCCTCCCACAGCGTCAAAAGGAAAAAAGCCCGCGTCCCCGAGCGAGACTGTTTTTCGTTGCCAGCAGGGGGACCTCCCACGAATGTCAATCGTCCGCGGGCCGATCGGCCTCGGCGATCTCGGCGGCCCGATAAAAGGCGCCGTCTCTCAGCTCTCGCCTTGGCCAGCTCGCGTATCGATCAATCGAGTAGGAGATGTGTCGCGGGCCCCATTATCTCTCTCCGCGTAATGAGAGGAGCGCGCGGACTCACGCCTCCACGGCCAAGTAGCCGGAGAAAGTGATCCGAGCTCACGCGCGGCAGTTCGTCTTCGTCGTCCGAGGCGAAAGAGACTTGTCAGGGTTAAGTCCGGCAATCGCCTCGTCATCGCGAGATCGTGCGAGACCGCCGAGCCGGCTTTGTATAGCCGAGGGTACGTGGGAAAGGATGGCTGCTTTTTGGTTTTTCTAGGATTGTTGGGTTGTTAATCGTTTGCTTGCTGTGCTTATTTAATGGATTTGGATTGTGGTGAGAATTTATGGCTGGCCGGTGGTGATTGTTAATTTGTAAAGTAGCTGAATATTTAGAAATGGCTTTGGGAGTTAGTTTAACCTTTAGCGGTTCGACAAACCACTAAAGTGGCTTGACTTTTGATCAATACTTTAGGCATGATCAACCTACAATATAAGACACCTTTTTTACGCATTTCGTGAAGGGATCGAGTATCTCGAATCCTAGCCTTCTAAAGGCTAAAGAGGTATTTTGTAGTAAGGGTGTAATAATGTGAACTGGATACCATCAGAAAACTGATTGGATATAGTGAGCTTAATTTTCAAGCTCAAGTCATCTAGCTATAAGGTATTAAACTAGAACAATAAAATTATTAAAATACTGCACAGAGAAAACGCATAATTTGGAATAAAGAAGTGTTTTTTTAAATAAGAAAATTGTGTCAAAGAGAAGAAAAAATAAAAGAACGTGGAAAGAGAATAAAAGCCTAATTGTCGATTTAGCTTATCTGAGAATTCATCGATCTCGTTCAGCGAAACAATGTCATTTTTGACAGCAATTGACGAAAAAGTGCCCTGAGAAGGACTTACGAGCGGAAACCGATTGATCGACGAGAATTGATCAGTGGATTTTTCGTATATTGTGTAATTGATGCTGTTGTAAAGTTTATTGTTAAAAAATATTTTCTAAAATAAACATTTTTCGATGATTTCATCTTACATCTTATTGTAAGTATAAAAAACTAATTAACTAAGGTCCAGTCGGTATACTAGGAATAAAATGAATAAGATATAAGACTCTTAGATTATTTCTGTCGGCTTATAAAATTTATTCTTATAAATAAGTGCGTGTAATCAGTGCATTAAACCATGTATTCGTTAGTCGATGATCGCGCATAGTCCAGCTTTCATATCAGATATTCTCTAATGCCAGAACCAATCTGGAAAGGGCGGGTCTACGTGATCCGGTGGACAATCGTGATCGGGACAGTGGACCTTGGTGTCGTAAGCTGGCGAGTCCGGGGTGCGCCTCACGCATGAGCACAGCGTGCAGCCAGTGAAGAATGCCTTACCCAAATGGCATTTTCGATCCTCTAAAAGAAAATAGCGCGGTAGACGCTTTGATTATAAGATATCGAGAAGTAGGATGGATCACGAAAAATTATTTCTTTTAATTAAGTATGACTTAATCATTATTAATTGCTTAATCGCAATTTACTTTCATATATTTTTTGCAATTTAAAAGTTAAAAAAGAAAAAAAAATGAGAAAAATGCCAATAATAAAAAATTACATCCCATGTTCAAATTTTAATTTTATGTTGAATCATTAACAATTGGACTGAAATCATTAATTTTATTTGAAAAGAAAAGGAATCGACAGTTTTATGCTTTTTAAAATTATTACATTCCCTCAACTATGCGTCTTTTTTTTAGTTGTAGAATCAATAGCAAAATAATTAGAAATATATGAAAAAGCAAAAATTATCGTCAAACCTGCTTGGGTTACCAGTGCAGTTGCCAGAAGCATCAATAAAAACAAACTGGTGTATTTGATTATCATACTTAATCTATTTTGTGTTACTTATAAACTAATATCTTGATCGAAGCAAGTCCTGGTTACGACTGGAACGTGATTGCAGCGTTAAATGCTATTTTATACTACGGATACCGAGCCAGGAGCTTATATTTGTTTTTTTAATGCGTCACCCAATCATCATTCATAACTATGCAATTCCCATGTTGCTAAAGAAAGACATTTTCGCTTTTGAACGCAGAGCCGTTATTAATTTACATTACGACATCCATGCTTGGCTGATGAGAAACTGTATTTATTGGAAGAAACGAAGGGTACTTGTCATCGTCCGGGCGGAAAGAATGTTTATGTCGAATTTCATCTCAGAAATAAAGAACGTTTTAGGAAATAGAGTTACGATATATCTTACAGTATATCGCTCTCTGATTCATATATTCTTTATAGATAAGTTTATAACTTTTAAAAGTCTGAAGAATTATTCTAGTCCATTGAGATACTCATTACGTGGTTATTAATGTCTTTTAATCTGATTTTTTAATATTCTCATGGTCATGACGTTTGGCATCACACTGAGCTCATTAGTTTTAAGACAACGTCTCAGCGGCGTTTCAAGGAGTAAAATATTGCAGACATCACTTCGAACATTCTTTTTTATTCTTGTTCCATCGTAAAAGCAATGTCTTTAATGGTAAAATATGCAAGACGAAGTTGATCGATTGTTTGCAATCAATTAAGAAGATAACTAACCAAATATTAATGATACAATTTTATTGTTGCAGGTCACTATTAAAAATTAAAAAGATTATAAATAAAATATAAATACCATTACTCATTCAGGTAAAATCCACACTTAAGGTATAAAGTTCTTAGAAAATTGCTTTATACTCATAAATTACGTTATCAATTTAGGAGGGAGGAGAGTCATTAAAATTTATATAGTTTATTAAGAAGGATCTCAGCCGAAGTAACTCACCAATATTAAGTATATTATCAAATTTTTTGTGGTAGACTTGCAGCAAAGGCGCAGGCTTTTGTATTTCTTCACTCACTTAAGGATAGATGGGAAGAGAAGAAAGAAAGCTCGAGGAATTGGAACGTCTCCTACAATTTATCTCTTGATAATTAAGAATGTAAGGGTCTTGTTAAATAAAATTGTTAGAAAAATAAAAAATACGAAAACAATTTTCAGCTGAAAGGATTTGTTACTTTGAAGGAAAGGAAGAGCAAATTATCAGTGTCATTGAGGTGAAGGTCGAGGGGAACAAAATAGTCAAAAGTATACTTTTATTATAGTATACTTCTATTATATATAGACCACCCTCTTATTAACATTACTTTAGCTGAATCAATCAAAATTGGTTCTCAGTGTAACCATTCGTCCAAACGTTAAGAGATAATTATAATTTTCTAAGAATCCGTAATGCCCATCCTAAACTAATCCATTTGAAAGTTTTTGCAACTAATTAGCATAACGACCGAAAGAAGCAAAAGTACTTATTTTCTAGCGTCTGTGCGCTAAGCCCCTATTACCGATTTACGATCAGTAACTGGGACGTTTAACGCGTGTAAAGCGCCTGAAAATATGCAACCGTCTAACCGCATAAAACCAAGTTTAAAACGCGACGCTTTTACGCTACCCCGCGGATACACAGAGAAACTCTTCGGAAAGCAGTTAAAGTTGCTCGCCGATTGCGCGCACGTGTACGTAATATCTCGAGCGAGAAAGGGCAGTTAAAAGTTTATTTCTCCGCTGCTCGGTGGGCTCTGCAGATCGGGAAAACCGCCGCCTCTTTCTGCGGCTGTTGTGAATACTCGTAATGAAATTTATCGATGTATAAGCTGCTGATCGCGAGCTCGCTTAACAAGCTGAGCTGAAACGTTGGGTTTTAAGAAGCCGATGATATTTAAAATTAGTTTATTGCTCAATAGGCAGTTAAGTAGCTTGTCTAATTATTTATATTATTGTGGCTGGTAGTTAACTCCAAAGTTCGGCTCTAGTTTGAGTTTAATTCAACTGAACTTAAAAACTTTTTAATTAACGTTTTTATCGATTGTAAACGATACATTTTCAACAATATTTTTAACCACACAAAAACAGAAGAATAAAACTCACTCCCCAAGACAAAGTTGTAGATTCAAACACCTATAAAAGTCTCGATCCACTTTAAAAACCGAACCCGCTCACCCGTCTATTATCCCCGGCACATCCGTTCGAGAGCTGGCCCCTACGATCCCGGCACCGCGCAATCATCCCAGCTTGAACGAGTAGAAGTCGATTAGGGGGGCAGCTCCTCGCTCGCTGTATAAATCCTTTCTCTCTCACGACTCGCGAGGCACGCCCTGGCCCTAAGAGCCTGCTGGGATCACGGCCGGCGCGACCTTGAGCGATTACTCGCGCCTGTATGATGTATTGGCCGTGACCTCGCGCACCGGGATAAGACGAAGGCGCCACACGAGGGGGGGCCTTTTTTTTAATCGAGTAGGTTATGCGCGTGCAGGAGGAAAGCGGCTAGTGTATGCATGTTGCAGGAGGAAAGCGGCTAGTGTATGCATGTGAGTCGATTGACGTTAAGGATGCTGGGTCGGTGGGTTCGTTTTGGGGTTGTAAATCAGTGCTGAGAGTGATTTTGCCGGGGAGAGATAGCAGGGGCGAGGGCGCGGTGTTGGGTAATTAATTGATTGGAGATGCGGATTCTTTTTGTTGATTGATTTGTTAATTTAGGTCTGACGTGTGGTGGCTTTATAGTTTTTTGGGAGGAGGTGGGGGAGTTGTGCAGTTTATTTATTTGATGACTGTAGCTGAGAGATTAGGGGAAAATTCTTTTAGTGGTCGATTACGTTAATGTTAATAAGTGTTAATAAGTCATGTGATGTACTATGACCTCACATTTTTATTGATAGCATTTGTTTATAATGGAAACATTTAAAAAAAAGCGAATAGGTATGGATATGAATTGAAATATTAGAAGATCAATTGCCTGCTCGTCAAATTAATAAATTACATGAACGAAAAACTATTAAGTAGAGCTTTGATTTTAGTGCATTCAAATAATAAAAATATAATTTCTATTAAATTATTGTACAATAAGATTATCATTCTTAAAAATCTCATATTTCTAAATTTTCTTTAAAAACAGCAACACCAAATCGATTTTCAAAAATCCTAAAAATTTCCATCTAACAAATTACGACGAAATCTTCCCACGCAACCAAAAGTCCAAAACCAACAATTTAACCTCACCGCGCAGCAAACGCAAATTCACAATTTTTCATTACCTCCATCTCCGATAAACATCTCAAACCGACCACCTCAGCTTTCCCTCTATTGGTACGCACTCTCACTGCGAATTTTCACTATCGCCTCGCGCGAAAAAGCCACCCAATCGGGCATTCTTGCGGGTACCAGCGCGCAATACCGGTAGGCCGTAAATTCCACAAATATGCTGAATCGCTCGCTCTCTCTCTCTTTTTCTTCCCCCTTCTTTCTCTCTGTTTCCACGCGGCCAGAGGTCGAGGATAGGTCGCGATTTTAATTTTCATCGAAGAAAAACCGGTTTTCCCCTCGTCCCGTCTAGCCGGCGTTATTTTATACATACACGGGCTTTTCAATGCAAGCGGAATTTTTGCGCGCGTAACTCAGCCGGTAGCAGGCATGCTGAATTTCCATGTGGGTGAAAAGACGGAGGTAATCTCTGAATTATAAGCGTGTCAATTACTCGGGACGCGTCTAATGCGCGTATTGATGTTGTCTGCTTGTTCAGCCGAGTGGTTTTGTGCCTTGTGGCTGGGAGTGATTTAGCTGTTTGGATTAGGATTTTTTGTCTAGGGGGCTAATCCTAAGTTATACATTTACTTTGATCGAGTGATTATCCGTGGCGAGTTAATAATTGGGATGTTTATTGTAACATTATGGTGGTCGGAAGTTTCTCAGGCGAGGATGATCATTTGAAACTCGTGGCGGTATCAATAGATATGCAAAATTTTACGCGTGTAACTTACACTGTTTTCACAGCAACGCGCGGTTAAGTAGATACGGGAATTGAATGTACGGAAAAATTTGCGACTTACGCGTGTCAGTTGCTTGTGACAGATTTACGAGTTTCGAACATTAGTACTTTGTCGCTGAATAAAACGTTTTCTACCGCAAAGATTTAGTGAATAATTTAGTTGTTAAGATTAAAATTATTACATGAAGAAGCGTCATGTTTCATTTGATTCCGGATATTTTAAGCTTTGCTTGATCAGATAATTATAGTGCATCTATATAACTGTTTTCATATAAATAATTGATTATGTTAATAAAAAAGAAAATTGACGAACAATCACTTTTTTTATTTTTTCTCTAGACTGTAAGAGTTAGTTATTCGTTTATTTATTTATTTTTTTTTTTATGAATTCAAAAGCATACATAAAATAAAGAAACGAATTTTTGCTTATGTATACCGTTTATACAATCATTTCTCTCTTTTTTTAAAAGCAACATTATTTTCTGTTTTTGTTTCAATTAGCACTATATCAAGTTCAACTCGATAGTCACATAAAACTCGTCTAACACAAACCGAGGTTCAAATTTCCAAACACCGTCTACACCAAATCCGCTTCAACTTGCCGATTTTCCCAAAAGCAAGCCGAGGAAAAGATCGCCGCCGCGTGCAGCGGCCGAGCGTCGTCACGATTCGCTCGGTCGTGCTCGCTTAGCGCGTCTTTCAGGCCGGCCGTTCACGAGGGGAAAGTCGCGCTTCTACGAACATCACACGTGTTGGCCTGGCTCGACGATCGCGGATAATTCGGCCTAATTAATACGCGAGATTTTGCAGCCGGGCTGTATCATCATCGTCGCGGCGCTGTCAGAAGGTCGCACGCCGCGGACGCCTGCCCGGCTCTGAGCGGTTCTCACACTACATTTTTGACGCTGATTTTGCCGAGGATGTGGGAAATTTTACGAGCGAGTGCTGGTTAGGAGCGCGAGTTTATTGGTGTGGAATGAGGGCAAAGGTCGCTAAAAGTTGATTGAAAAATTAAAGGTGCAGAGCTTGTGGATGTAATTTATACGTGACTTCGTTTGGTTTTGAATATATGCTAAGTTGGTAATAATAATTTTGGTATGTACAATATGGAAAAGTGCAGCTAATATTTAGGAATTAAGCAAAATTTTCTTAAGTAATTGAAAATGGATAACGGAACTGTTGAATAAAAAAGACTAGAATTACAAGATTATATGAAAATATTGATTCATTTACATCTTTCAAAATCCTATTGAGTACCTTTACTCTCTAGGCCAGACAAAGGATCCTGCAAGTTCTCATGACCACACCCTCCCTGCCAGTAATCGCGACTCCTACGAAGGAGACGGACGACCAGACGAGAGAGAGAAATCGTCTAGTATACCGGAAATTCCGGCAAAATCATACTTGTATGCTTGTAAGAGTGCTTGTAACTAATATAAGACAATGATATAGGTGGATGTGGTTGAATGTGTATGGGTTGTGAAATTGGGGGTGCTAATGTAAAAAAAGCGGAATCATGCTTTTTAGGCGAGGCAAAATAAATTTTACAATAACCGAAAAATAGCTTAGCCGGTAAAAATTAAGTATAGAATCCCTTAAGGAGAACTAATGTATTTATTGAAAGAAAGCAAATAATTTTACTGATTTTGGTAGCTTTAATTTCTGTTTTGAAACATTACTTATATTTTTTAAATAATAGCAAACTGAGTTAAACTTACGTTTTTTCGAAGAATAATTTTAATACTGTAGATTTTATCATAATTGCTATGTAAATAAATATCTCAAAGTTAAATGCGTCATTTTAAGCATATTTTTTTTAGCGAAATAAAACTATATAACTTGAGCTACATCTATATACAGATTCAATATAGACACTATAGTTTTAACTTAAGTTCACGCGTAGCACATTTGTGCTATTGTACTCGCGTGATAACACCTTCTTATTACGATGAAATAAAATAAAAAAGGCAGCTGTCCACACCCGCGCGATCATACATTTTTTGCACTCAATTGCAGAACACGCAATTGTATTCACCATCACGTTCGATTCCGGAAACTGCTGATTATGTAAGCTAGTTCTACTACAAAGAACGAACTACAAAGGCAAATTTCTAATCTCATTTTTCTCTGCATCAGCTCCAATTTAAATGATTTAATGAAAAGAAAACGAAATTATTTTATAAAAATTTGATATTTAAAACTACTGATACATTTTATTTTTTGTTTGACAAAAGAATAAAAACTACATACGCTATATTTTGTTGTAATATTTTTACGCTTATAAAATAGACAGAAAATGCATGTGCATTTTAACCCATCCAATTTCACAAAAAGTTTAGAAAATATGACAAGTCAAGTCACCTACGCACTTCATTCAACGCACGCTGTGCAATCTATTATAGTCGCATACCCTTTACCTCTGATCCTCTAAAAACCGAGGGAGAAAAAAAAACAAGGCCAAAAAACACTCACGCACCGAGCGCGACAAGCCATTATTCGCGCTCGCGCCCGTATACAAGAATAATGGCATCCGTAAAAGGCGTTCGAGCCTAATTTCTCGCCAGCATAGCCACGCGCACGCGCTCCTTAGAGAAAAATCCATTTTTCCTTTCGCTGCGTACGACATCGCTCCGTTTCTCAGTGATCGAGGTGAGGGCCGAAGCGACAACAAAAAAACAGCCATTCAATAGCAGAGATTCGCGGCTTGATTTGGAAGGAGGAGATAAGGTTTTGAGGTGCGAGTTAATTGAAGTAGGCTGCGTTTTAATGGCTCAATGTGAGAAAGTTGGTTTAATTATAGAAACGCGGATCGACAAACGCGCATTTGTTGTAGGCAGTATGTATTATTTGGATTGGGAAGTAGGATACGATTATTAGAATTGTTGTAACGAGTAAATTTATGTCGATAATAACATTAATTTAATCGTAAATGTTTATTAAACGAAATATTTAAAATGAATTCGCACAATTGCTAAGGTATTTCTTTTTTCAACCCATGTCCAAAATGTTGTATCATAATTATAAGTATATATAGTTACACGGTTCACTCTACTGAATTTAAATTACCACTGCAACGTTTTGTACACTTTATGAATATTTAGATCATTCAGATTTTGTAAATATATCAATAACAAAAAAATTATCTAAAAAAATTGGCTAATTATATTTTTATAGTACTTTCTCTATAATTATTTTTCTATTATAAATCCAAAACAAAAATATAACTGTTGTCTACATATGTTCATCGCACGTACTTTGCAGTAGTAATCCAACGGGCGTATACCTCCGCTCGGATTTTATCGCAAGACCAGCGTAAATCACGGGAAGAGGAATATTTATATGCGTGCGCCAACGCGAAAAACTCAATGAAATATATAATGCGCGCTTGTGGCGGCTTGAAAAAGGTGCGTGCAAATGATTTGCACTTGTCCTGGTCAAGAGTTTGCTTTGCTGGTGTTTATCGCTCTGATCTGTAAATATTCGGGCGCAGGTTGGATTTTATTGAAAGAAGGTAAAATGTGCATGGTGGATGATTCTTTGAAATAAGGGAAATATAAGAAGTCGTTGATGTCAATGGGAATTTTTATGTTCGATAAGCTTTTATTAAGAGGGACATGATCTATGTATTTAAAAAATATCTGTTTTATGAAATATTAATGTAGACGAGTTTTGGTGGCGCTTATTCTTCTTTGTACGTCTGTTAAATTAGCAAATAACTTTCCAAAATTAATGAATACGCCGTATTAAAAGAAAGGTGAAATTAATGATGATTATAAATTTGAATGATTCAATTTCAAACATATATCCTTATATAATTCAATCAGATAACATAACAACATACAATCAGGTTACTGTAATTTAATCAATAAGAATAAAGTCAAACCATAACAATCCATTTACCATTTAAAAAATCGCACTTACCGGTGTGAGTCCTCTTGTGCGCCTTGAGGTGGGAGCTCTTGGTGTAGACCTTGTCGCAGCCCGCGACGTCGCACCTGTGGACCTTGCGTCGCTTGAGGGCATCTCCGCATTCTGCCTCTACGACGCCGATACTGGTGCCGTTGCCGCCGATGCAGGCCGAAGCATTGTTGCCTCGACTGCCGAGGCCGATGCCCGGCGTCAGCGCTGGCCGTTTGTTGTGAAATACCCTAAAGAGTTTTGGGTGATTATTGGTAAATAATACTTTTGTTGATTTTAATATTTGAGAATAAAAGTTGGGGAAAGGATGACGAATTTTTATATGGAAGTTTATTTATGTGTTGTCTGAGCAGGTTTGGCAGTACTTTTGGTGGTTTTGTGAATTGTGGTGATAATATTATTTTATTTATTTTAAAAAACTCGTTTTTCAAAATACACACAGATTTTCTATGCCCTAAATCCTCTACGTAATTTGTATATCCAATTACACACAACAAACGAAAAAATATTTTAACAGCCACATAATTTATCAAAGTATTTACAGTGCCTGTATAAAACAATAAGCCACGACATTTTTACAACCAAACATCAAGTAACCCTCGTCTTAATCGATCCCACTCAACAAAAAACCCCTGCAATCAGCCATCTCGTTCCTTATAATTACCAACAAGTGTAAACATAAAAAAACAACCATCGCAATTACACCTATGACGTCAGAGAACACCCGATCCACATCGACAATTTCAAAAGCGCAAAGCGCGCATTCCACGAGCTCGCTCGGCAGGTAGACGATCTCCCATCGATACATGCATTTTTTGCTCTCTTTCTCTCTCTCTCTCTTTTTCTCCCGCTCGTATCTGTAAGTAATACACTGGCATATCTCATACACGCGTACGGCGCGACGACCTCGACATTGATTATGACAATATGTGGGACAAGAAACTCGCCCGGGAGATAAAACGACGGCGACGGCCGATACGAGGCTTAGCCGGCGCGATGTCTTCATCCGTCATCGCAGCTGCTGAGCTTGCGTTCTTGTTTCCTTTTTCCTCGAGGCTGGCTTGCCGGAGATCTAACGCGCGAGTTAGGCTCGTTTTATTTTTTTTTTTATTTTTGTAGTCGCTCGGTGTGCTCGTTTCTTTTTGCGGGTGTAGAGATGAAAAATTCATCGATTTCTGATACGAAGTGTCTGTTTTTTTGTCGGAAATTTTGTAAGAATCGTTGTTGATATGGATGAGTGTTATGATTTCTCTTTTGTGATTGTTTTAAAAACTGGTATGTCTTATTACGTGCTCTGATTGAAAATAAAATAAAACGATTATCTAGACTCGCGCAAACCCAAATTGAAATTTCAAAATTTTCAACTCTCTTTCAATTACTCATCACAATCCAAAACGCACTCCTCCAAAAGTCCTTTCGTCCCAGCTCGCAACCCACGTACCAAAAAGATCGCTCACCCAGCGCCCCAAAAAAACCACACCCCATCCGTAACAATTACGACTTGACACTCCATATTCCGGAGGCGAAAAAAGGCAGGCTCGCTCGCGGCTCGGCTTTGGCCAACGTCAAAATTACGGGCTCATATATAACCACCCAACTATCAACTGAAATCATTATACCAGCCAGATCTCGAGCCGCGTTACACATTTGGAAGCGCGCCGAAATTGAGCCCTTGCCCTTTACACGCGCGCTCACGTATATCGCGTAATACCCGGGCCCCGGCTTTAATGATAAGCGCGCAAACGCTGGATCCATTTATTCTTGGCGCGCCTGTAATCGCGCGGGGCGGTCCGTCTATAAAGCCGAGAGCTCGCGCTTCCGTGAGGGAAAGGACGGGGAGAGACTCGCGTCGTGTAATATCGACGTGTTACTTTACGAGCCCGAGAATAACGGGCTTAGCTCTTTTTTTTCCTTTCGCTGCGAAAGGGTTTTTTGATGGGGAGTCGAATTTGAGTGGTTGCGGCCGGCGCGATGGGTGGGCTACGGTCTCACGCGCGCCGCGGCATACACGATGAGGAATTTCGGGGCTGGCCCTCTCGCGGCAGCCGTTTAATTACGAGGATTGCGAGATGAGGGATGCGCGGCGATTTCGAGGGCCGCTGCACGGGGTGCGAGGCTTTTGACGTTTTCGCTGCGATCGCCGTAATGAGTAGCACTTTAGGAGGTAAATTGGAATGGTTGAGCGATTGTGGTTACTTGCGTATTGGATTTTTTAATGCGAGCGAGGGGGGGACGATGTTGCGATTGCAGAATTGGTTTCTTGATGAGACTGAATCAGAGATACATTTTAACTTGTGAATACATTTTTCGTTGAAAAAATTGTGACTTGGATTATCTTTATATAAGTTTCTATGTAAATTTTAAATAGTGGGGATTCCAGTATTTTCCTAGTTAGTGGAGCAATCTCAAGTTACAAATAGTGAAAATTCACGATAAAGTAGTGTAATTTTCACTATATTTGTTAGTTGAGTTTGCTCCACTAAAGAGTAAATAGTGGAATTCCCACTATTTAAAATTTAGAGAGTTTAGAAGATTTTTATTCTCAACAAGGAAGTAAATTAGTTTCTTTATTCTATAGTAAACCTTGCCAAATTAATTCTTCATTCGTCGATGCCCAAAAGCCGCACAAGTAGAATAACCCAACTAATCGAAAGTAAATAGTACCCAACCAAACCATCCCATCCGTCACTCTCAAACCGATCTCTCTCGCTCAACGTCTCCTCAGTCTCCTCCCATATCCCCAACAAAATAATTTGTCCTCCCGTAACAAAAGCACATCGATAAAGCCCAACGCCGCGGCAATAAGCCATAAAACCAGTTTCCGGCTCCTGCCTCTCTCTTTCTCATCTCGGCGCGCAAAAAACTCGAAATCACCATAAATACGCTCTAAAAAGAAAGCGCCTGCGCACGTGAGGCCTGAAGAAGCGTGATTTATATCCGACTCTCGGCTCGCTTGCGCATTACCGATTTTCCCCGCAATTTTTCACTCATTAAAACTGTTCCGGCTGTCGCGGGGCCGCCTTTTTCCCTCCCCTAGGCTAGCTCGCTCGCTCCCGTTTAATGGCGCTTGTTCGCGATTTAGCGGCTCTCGGGAGAGCCGTGTAATATGGAGGGACGCGCGACGGGGCTGATGTAGAAGAACCTGGCGGAAGAATGCGCGACGCGACTAATTCGTCGGTGAACGTTGCGCAGAAGCAGCGCGATCTGATGTTTTCATTGTATTGGAAATGACGGTGTTG
>JAPYZA010009460.1:0-28595 GCA_030522685.1 Eupelmus azureus | reverse complement strand
TTTACATTTTTCTAACAATTTATTAATGCCAAATTGTTCAATAAAACACAACAACGAATGCCATATTTTCGAAAAATTCAAAATGAAATATACAATGGTTTCCTGTATTTTCTATAACAATGAGTTCCACATCACCGTAATATTATACAAAAATACGAAGAAACAAAAAGTTCTTATTATAATATGCTATTGTTATAATAAAAAAAAAAAAAAGAATTTTTTGCCAATAAGGTAGGATGACGAGGTGGCTCGAAATCATCGGATGACACCTGACATATTTATCGGTTTGAGAATTACGTTAGCTTACGTCTTGTTTCGAGGCGCTCGCACATTGTGGTCGTGTCTGTAATGACCTGCTGGACCATAAATAAGTGACGACTTCGCTCTTCGACTCTCGACGTTCTGCGGTGGCCAGGACAGGACAGAGACGGACGAAAAAAAAGCATGAAATAATAACGTAAAGCCCGCTCGGGCTCGCGCGCTTTTTGGGCCCTTTGCATATTCAAATAGGAGAGTGGAGAATAATTTTTCTTTGACATTGTTAGAGTAAAAAAGGCGACATTTTTATTATTTTTTTCTCTTTTGTTTGACGTCAGGATCGTTTAAGCTTTCTGAATGCTGAAAGTAATAAGGTACATTTTTGAATACAGGGAATATGTGTTCTAAAATACAATAACCTTTTTATTAGTCAGCATTGTGTGGATGAATGTTTTGAGTAACAATATTTTACATTAAATAAAATAATAAACCGTTGCCAATTCATTGTCAGTTAGCTTTTTAAAACTTGATTTAATAATTATCAAAATAAATATTTTAAATAAAAATGATCGTAAAACAATCGTGAAATGTCAAAAAAATTAACAAATGTACATCTTAGTAAATAATTAATCTAGATTTAGCGAAACGCCGATTCATTCAGCAAATTACTCTTATACAAAAAAAAATTATTATATTTAAGTACTACCAATACGATTTCTTAATTCCCATATTTTTTACTTTTATAATTAATAATAATAACAATTTAATTGTATCAGTACCCAAATAAAACCACAACTCATTACGAGCACACCTGCGCCACAACAGTCAACCCGTTGAAAATAAATCACGAATTTCCAAGCGGAGCCATAAAAGCCTCCTTCTGAAATTAAAAGAGGAAAAAAGGGGTACTAAACGATCGGCCGAGAAAAGAATATACAAAAGTCGTTTACCCAAGCTCATTGTACCATCGCGCGCAGTTGCCTCAAAGTACACACATACACACACTTACCGCTTTGCGAGCGATCTAAGCGCAATCTATAAGAAAGGGACAGCGAGGAAATGACTTCGCAAATTGTTCGTCGAAAAAGTCGAGCGTGACTCTCCCTCGATGTGCTCGCGCATTTATATGTGTATACGAGTATGTGCCGACGGTCGTAAGAAAACACGAGGAGCCTTTTAATTTTTCGTGTATATCGACGCGGGCTCCCACGAAAAGGATGAGTCGGCGTTTACAGTAATAATAATATTGCCTCTTGTGTCTTGTTGCTCCTGGGTGTACAGACGGTTCTTTATTTTTCATCGGGAGATCGCCGAATTTGTTTGGTTTCGCCTTTTTGATTAGTCATTTTTGATGGTTTTGTGAGAGAGCTCTGGGTGATAAGGGATTAAAAAAAGTTTTTTTTTTAATGCTTTGCATTCATCAGTTATGATAAGTTTGTATTAAAAATATATATCTTCATTGTATATTTAAAAAAATTATCGAAATAGTATTCGTACGTAGACCTGCGAAAATGAATTAAATAAGTCACCTCTTTAAAAGACTTTGTCATTAACTCTATCAAACAACTCACTTCCATAGCAATCACAGTACCTTAAAAATCGGTAAACATTCAATTTTTCACAAAAACCACTCGAACCATCGCAAAATACCAATCCCATTGTCCCTCATCCCCCGTCTAATCCTAAAAACCTCCCAGAATCCTCACCAACCCTCTCCTAACCTTCTCCCCCTTAAAAGCTCCGCTTTCAAAAATTATTATTCCAACGGCTTTCCAGCATCGCCCTATTATTATTGCAATCGAGCCGGACATTCCCGCTCACACAAACCTCTCTCGGATCTCAGCCTCTCAAAATCCTTACTTCCTCCCCTGAAAAGGAAGCCTCTCCCCCGCAAGTGGCTCTCTTCTCGTATATATCAGTGGCGCACTTTTCAGCGACAGCATCTCTAAGACCCGGCACGCCGGTTTTCTCACGTTCCGCACACCCGCGGCGGAGGAAATGCAATTTCTGCGCACAAAGATCGGCGGCTCGAAATAAATGGCCAGCGTCACCTGCCAGCGCCCGGCACGGAGTTAATAGCTAGACAATGCCCGGGAACAAAGCCCGGCTTTCCTTGCGCGCGCGAGCGAGCGGAGGTGGAGAGGTAACCACCCGTCGCGAGTCGATCGCGCAGCATGAAGAGAGAGAGAGAGAGCTGGCTCCTGCGGGTGACTGCGTTTGCCTCATGCATTTCTGAAGGTGCGTCGCGCGCTAGTTGCCGATCGGCGTTCGATATGTCGCTCGATATGCATATATGAGGTATGTTGATTGTAAGGTGGGTTATGTGTTGGAGCTTTATTCGCTGGGAGAGTATGAGGTGTATGTAAATGCGGTTGCTGGTCAGGTTGGGGGTATGGGTAAGGAGATTGCTGGGTGCGGAGTGAAAAATTTGAGGGGGAGTGGGTGAGATGGTTGGGGTGATGATTTGATTTATTTTGGGGATTGAGTGCTGGAATTGTGGTAATTATGGAGATTGGATTGGTAAGGGGTTGAGATTTTCGCTGTTTGGTACTTTTAATGAAGTGCATATAGAGTTTTTAATTCGACTTTTTCATTTTCCATAAATTAAGTTTCTTTTTCACAGATTTGTACTTTATCCTTTTATTCGTTTTCCCAATTTTGTTTTGCATTCTATACTAAAACAATTTTCACAAAAACTCATCGCAAAAAATAATTTTACCAACTTATTATAACTTTATATAATTTTACTAACCATAACAAATATTCATTCGATCAAATCTATAGCCTCTCACAATCCCCTCACGACGTCACCAGCAACGAAACCATATGTTAACCGTAACGATCTCCCACACGATCCATCTCCATTGAGCAGATCGCGTGTCATTTCCGATCCACCGCTGTACCCTGATGACACGGAATCCGCGGAATGCGCCAGCCAGCAGGTCGGAATAGCTCAGGCAGAGAGAGCGGAAGGGGTGTGGATCCGATGCCATCGACGTTTTTTCTCTTTCATCCGCGCGCTCGCGAAGAGAGACACGAGGATGTATATATAGGTATATATAGAAGGGCCATTGTCGAGGGGCGTCTAGTTCGCCTTTGAATCGGCGAGTTATGACTCATTCGAAGAATGCGCCTGTTAAGCGCTTGACCAAAATCGAGGGCCGTTGTGCGTGAGTGCGTTTTTGTGTGGAGGCAAAGGATTTAACGCCTTCGGGAATTCTTGATTTCTTTGCCGCGCTGTGGCTTTCTTTCGAGATCTTTTCTGACCTTTGTCTACCTCTTGTTTTTTTAGTGGTTATGTAATATGGTTTTTTGGTTCTAGATATATTTTTGGCCGAGGTAGAGACTGTTTATGTATTTATGTGAAGTTGATAAATGGAAAGAATTAAAAGAATTTCAATCCTAAATTAAGAGAGTGAACTAAAAATGTAAAGATTATGGTTTTTAAGGATATAAAGAAGTTCCCTGAATTTATTTAATATTTGATGATTTCGGAAAGATATAGAGCAATAAAAATTAAATATATTATACTGCAACCATATGAAAATGATATGTTTTAACTTTAATTTTGCTATAACTAGGCTAAAAATGCAGAAACACAAACAAAAAACACTGTAAATAAAAGTTCTTTTCTTCGTAATTCGATAGATTTTTTTAAAAAATTTAGGCAAACTAACATTACCAAAAGATGTTCGCACAAACAAAAAAAAATGAAGCTTGTTCTTCGAGTGCTATAACGCTTGGAGTAAACGAAGTACATCAGCTCGCTTATTTTTACATACTTCACGCAGCACGACATTTCTCTATTAAATCGATTCTGAAATTTTTTTAGGCAAAATCATGATGTAAAATTTTACATACACCTTCATAAATTTTTGTAAAATAATAGTAAACACTTTATTACGTGATTTTTGAAAATTAACAACAGAGTTTTATTGTTCGAAAGTAAGTACATTCGTAATTAAAAATAAATTATATGTTTAAAAATTTTACTTGCTAAATGCTTTCAGGAATGCTGTGTAAATTTTTCCAAATATTTTATCACTATTTGTTTGAGCAACGACGAATTGAACACAGCAGTATTTATCGTAATCGTCGTCTTGGGTCAATATTTTTAGACATAGTTAGTATTCATTGTATTCACACTCATAATTCTCTAATAACAATATTGCTTACGAAAAATTCCCCTCACTTAGCATACCCCTGCTGATATCCCCAACTACCTTGAACAAGTAAGATTTGCAATTTTAATTAATGTAATAAAACTTAATTAAATAAAAATTAATCTCTCTAAACAACATTTTCCTGTCTGCTTCATCATCAGCACATACACACACCCACACACAAACCATACAAGAAATAACAGATTCCCCGAACACCAATATTGCAGTCACCTCTTCGATAGTCCAACCCAGCACCCGCAGTACCACTTCAAGACATCACCCCGTTGCCGCGCTGTCTGCGTCCTTCGCGGCATCACGCGGGGATTCCCCGGAATATATATAACTTATACCTATACATATAGCGCGTTTGTGGCTCCGCGCTCGCCGCTGCAGCACCCCCCGCGTTCTTTCTATTTTCTCTTCGCACCTCTCCTATTATTCTCCTTTTTTTTCATTCCCACCGTAGTGCCTTCCGAAAAGTGGACCTTCGATGGGGGCGAGAGAGGAGAGTTTTTATGGAAGCCGGGGGCTTCCGAGAAGAGGCTGTATAGACAACAGGGTGAGAACGAGCGAGAGGAAAATATACGTGGAGGAGGGAAGCGCGCTGGTGCAGGTAGGGAGGGGAACTTTTTAATTTTGAAGTTGGATGAAGATTGTTGATGAATTTTCTTGGAAAGTGGATTAATAAAGAGGGTTGGACTTTATCGAAAATCTCAAGACGGTGAATGACAGATATTTCCTTATGACTTGTTTTCTTATTTTTAATTATTGAAGTTTCTGTTAGTTATTAGCATAAGTTGGCATCGATCATCACATATTTTGCTGATTTTAATTAAACGTCTGAAAATCGAAAATTATTTTCATGTTCTCGATGTGCATGTATTCTAATTTTAAGAATAATCTGAAAATTATAAATTCAATCGAATAATAAACCTTCCATCAACATTGAAAAACAATTAAAACACTTCCAAGCCCCACACATAATCCAGCCCCGTCACAAAAGCCTCATTCAAGCTTCTGCTTAAATATTCCATTCTCTTTCCCAAGTCAAACAGCGCCGCATCTCGGAGATCAGCCATCAACCAAACTGTAGTACTTCACATTCACCCAACCAACGGCACACACCAACCAAAAAAAAAAAAATCAAGCGTATCTAAATCTCCGCCGCGTAATGAACAATTCGGCCATTCTCTGGAAGCAATCGAAGAGCCAGCTCCTTCCCAGAACAGAGAAAAAACAACACAGAGGAAGAAGCGCGGGCATAAAAGCGAACAAAAAAAGGGACACGCACAGGTATACAAAGAGAAAAAAAGAGCGGGCGCGTTAATTCGGCGAAAAATTTTTCACAATATAAACGAGCGGTCAAGAGCTGCTCTCCGGGCCCAGAAAGCCGAGCTCGCGCCAGACAGCTTGGCACCAACTCGAACAATCACCCTGACAATGCATCGTTTCCGTGAGTTCCTGGCTCTCTCTCTCTCTCTCTCCGGAGGAGGCCTCCGGCTTTTCTTCCAAGGTGCGAGGCTGGCTATTGTGCTAGGTGCGAGCTCGCCGCGTGCGTCGAATTGTCTAGGCTCTGAATTTCGAATGTGGATTGTGTGGATCGTTTCTTTTTTTTGGGTGCTGTTGGATGCCGGAGAGCGTGAAAAATTGGGTTTTTATTGTAGGAATTTCACGGGCGTTAGCGAATTGGCGCGCTGGACGAGAGCGAAATTTATGCGGAATGCGCGCGATTCATCATATTTCGCGGAGAGGATTTTTGGATGGTTGTGGTGAGGAGAAATTTATTTAAATTTGCGGGATGGGGGAATAGGACAGTTGTGGTTTTATTTCGCATATATTTAAACACTATGACTTATTGTTTATGTGTGAGTAATATTTATTGATTTTGTAAATATTGGATAATTTCTTCGGAAACCTAATGCTCTAAAACGATAACCATTCAGTTTTAAATAAATAAAATATTAATGAAACAACATCATTACAGTACACAGAAACTTCGTAACACCTCAAATAATTCTAATCACATTCAAATCAATTAATCCCCAACCACTCCACAACGGCACCTCTCAAATCCCTTCAAAATTTAACGCTCATTGTACCTCGCACACACAGCTCTCTACCCACCGAACACAAATTTGATTTGTTCGATAATCCCATTCAAAAAGGCCCGATAAATTATCGCGTTTCTGTACCAGCTGGGCCGCGCTTGCATAAAAGGACACGCACCTAAAAAGCCCAAAAAAAGATGCCTAAGGATATACCTGTATATATACAAATTGACCGACGCCTGTATGTATGCGTGTATATATATAGGTGTGTGATCGCGAAGCTCAAAGGGTCGCGGGCGCGCGTCCCCGCTCGTAAATAACCCAGTGTTTATATGAAATTGCGCTTCGTGGAAGTCCGAAAGTCTTCGCGCGCGCTCGCGCACCTTTCGAAAAATTTACGAGCAGAGAGCTGAGGAGCGAGAGGCCGGCCGGCCTACTGATTTTTCTATTCAGCGCTGGCTTGGCGCGGAGAAGAAAGAGGTTGACGGTCGGGAATTATCGGATTTTTTTTAGGAGAGGTATTCGGTGGGGCTTTAGGTGTTTTTTCGAATGAGTTTCTGGGGAGATTTTTAAATCGCGGTTATGTTCTAATCGAAAACAATATAATGAGGCCTATTGTAGAATGTATGATAAAAATGTGATTTATGCAATTAAGAAGATAAATATAGTCAAATATCTAAAATCATTAAAAAATAATAGATTCTTTTGGTTTATAAAGATTGTAAAAGTATCTATTTAAGGGGTCACTCTACGATCTCGTTTTGAAAAAATGGATTTTCTAAAAGTCGCAGATTCTTATATTAGACATTTGTACATACAAATGTATACAAGCTTAGAAACTGTAGAATATTAATTAATTAAAAATTAATAAAATTCTGCGTTATTTACTTCTGTGATCAGAAATCTTAGAAAAACTTAATAGTATATTCAGAACTTAGAAAAAAATGTCGTTTACGTGATTATGTAATAGGTATTTTCGTAATTCACGTACATCAAAAGTCGACAAGCCAGTGAATATTTATTCAAATGTACGCGCTCTTTTATATAATTTGCGCGCTGTCGTTTGATTGTCTAAGGCAGTTTTAGACCGTTGAGGTATATCGAAAAAATCAGTTTCTTTACGAAAATAAGATAAGCCTTTTCTATTTGGAGCCGTCAATTAATATTCATCCTTACACGCGTGTACTGATATTTTCAGACATGAATATTATTAACTTACAAAATATACATATCATTTGAAAACACTCCAATAGTTGATAATATCTGCAAGCAAAATTTCTATTCTATAACAATCCATATTTATTATTAACATTCATCATCCACCTCATATTCATTCCCCCATTAAACTCCCCCAAAATCCTTCTAAACTAGAACTAAAAATAAAATCAATCCAATTTCCCAGTAACAAAACCGCCTCAGCCATCAAGAATCAACAGAGCATTGTGCGCTCATACAACCACCCAACGAAAAACCTCCCCCACCCACCCTAGCTGGCGCGAAATCCCCGAACGAAGTCATCAAGAGACAAAAAGCCACTAATGCGCGCGCTCTCGCAAAAACCGACGCGCCCAGATTTATCGGCGTCGGAGCAGACTGCACAAACAGTGGCGCCCCCTCCGCGCCCCCGAAAATCTCTCCCTTTCAATTTAGCCGCGTATAACCCGCGGCCCGGCCTATCTGCAGCGCGCCAAACGATATATACGCGCGAAAATGGACTTATTTCTGGAGCACAATGGGGGACCGGCGAAAAGTCCCTGTGCTGCCGAGTTGCGGACGATAACAATCTCATTTTCTAAGCCGCAAAACGCGGGCGCTAGTGGCGCTACCCTCGGGAGAGTGAGAAGAGCCCTGCGGGACACTTTAGAACGCCCTCGGTTAGAGCTGGTATAGAACTGTTTTCTCGGCTGGCGTTTTTGATATTATGTGACGGAAGGTTTGTTGATGCTGGGGGTGAGGTGGTGATGCTGGAGGATGTGAGATGCGTGGTTTTAGAGGCGGTTTGTGTATTTGTATATTATAATTTTAATGTACGTTGAAGTGTAATATAATTTATAAAATGTCTAAACATTCTTTGTTATTGGAATTTGTAGGATAATATTTCTTTTTTAATTTAACGTAACGTAAATAACAGTCAGTAAATAAGTTTTATGGTTGCTTACTGATAATGGAAATTTAGATAAAATTATTTCATTCAGAAAGAGAAATACGAAAAAAAATGTCGTTATGGCAAATTAAATGAGAAAAACTAATTTAGTTTAAATTTGTAAACTTAAGAAATTTACAGCTTTAAAATGTTTTTACATATGTTATGTAAATGTCTAAATTACGTTATTTGTTCTTAATCACGTGTTTTTTTTAATAATGCAAGAATTAAAAATACACAAATTTTTGTTCTAGCATTAAACTAAAAACAATTAAGTACCTCGCCGCCACAAAAGTAAGAATCAAAGTTACATTCTTACCGCACTTTATCTCTCAAAACACATTTAAAAAAATCTCCATACACCACCCGTCAACAACGTTCCCAAATCACTTCGCCAAAAAGTCCAACAGTCAATCTCTCCAGTCACCCTCAACTGCCCAGAACAAAATCCTCCATTATAAACCAACTCAACCTCGTCTCCTTCAACAATCGCTCACATCTACCCAACTTCCCGAGCGACGTGAGAACGCCTCGATAAAAAGCAGCGACAAAAACCTCCGGCCCAGCATAATTAAGACAAAAAGCTCCTCTTTAGACTCCGTACACCTTGCAACGGCCGCGGCGCGCTCGCAAGAATAGCGGAGTACTTTACGAATATACGAGAACGAAAAAAAAGGAGAGAAGGAACGAACCGAGTTCCAGAAGAGACCGGCATTGTGCCTCGTTATCTCTCACGATATTTATATTATACACCCGTCGGCCCTCCGGACCCGCGCTCACAAAAAGCCATGCCTATATATGTACGTATATATACCCTCTCGTCTGAGGCCGTCGGTATAATAACGTCAAGAACAATGAAGTCAAGAAGAGCCGGCCGATCGATTCCTGCGCTCTTTAATGAATGGACCGCGCAGCTGGCTCGCTCTTCATTACACACGCAGGACGCTCGGGCCACTCGAGACTCCATATAGATGCAGCGCTCGGGCGAAGCCGTCGAGTGTTTGGCTCTCGGCTCCGCGGGAAATTTTTAGCTCCACGCTGGGTTTATTTGGCTACGCGCACTGTGGGAGCAAAAGAGCAAAGGAGCGCGAAAAAGAGTTAAGCGAGCTGCCGGCTGGCTATTGTTCGCGGGATCGTTTTTACCGACTTGATTCGTTTAGCGGTGAGGTTATGTATGTATGGAGGCGAACAGGTTGCGAGTGATTTCTGCGAGGGCTTGACGGCTTGGTGATGCGTGATTGATTCAATTGCTGGGTTTATCGAGAGGAGTACAAGTCGAGGCTCTCGAGGATTCTGGGAATTTCGGTTGATGGTTGAGTGTGGAGGTATGGGTTTTGTGGGATTGGGTGATTGGCTTTTAATGGCGGAGGTTTGAGAGAGGACGTTGGAAGACTGAAAATCTTTGTGTTTTAGTTTAAGTATTGTAGTATGGTGGTGAACAATTATTGATAAGAGTGAATAACCTGATGTTAATGTATAGTTAAGAGAATAATAATGTCGCCAATACGTGAATACGTGATATTAATTTAATAATGGTTTGTCGAATTTAAAAGATTTACTTTATTTTCTTTATTTAATAACAGCTGTGTTAACACAATACCCTTATTCATTATTCCTATTATGGTATTATAATGATAGAAAATAGTTTTTTAATGTATGGAAAGTAAAAAGCACATCAAAGTGCATTACGTTATTTTTCCGCAGTTGATCCGTTCGTAAAATTTGTTGTTCATATTGTTTATAATCCGTTCTAAACGAATTCACAACGAAAGAATATGTGCCATAAAAACAAATACTAATTGACGTAATTTTTATCATAGTGGTATAACACCAAAAATTGCTTTGATCAGTTTTAGGTACTATTTTGAGGCTTCCAATATTTTTTCATGCCAGTATTTAGTTCAATTACTTAAATTCTGTTTAAGTCAAATGTCTTAAAACGATGATTGTTAGCCTAGGGTTAACCACGGATAACATAAAAAATCATTATACTAGAATATCCTTACATCAAACTTTACAATATTTATACACTTATATTTGCACAAAAAAATGTCACATCGAATATTACCCTCCCAACGCCAAAAAATTTCAAATCTCCATCAAACGCAACACCCTTCAGCTTCCTATAAACCCACCCAACGTCCCCAGAACGTTTAATCTCGCGCTCCCAAAACTTCCGGCTCTCAATCACCTCTCGTCCAGTCTCCCTCCTCCTTCTTGAAGCCCCCCTTTCATTCGCTCTCTCGAAAGCCGCACGTACTTGTCCCCTCTCTCTCTCTCTCACTCAGAGCGATGAATTAATTACGCGTTAAAACTGCGCGCTGTAGCGAGGGCTCGCTCGCTCGACTTTGAATGACTTCTCCGGCTACCGCGCGAGCGCTCATTGTACGGCTATTTCAAAGCACATAATTGCGTCCGCTTATGTGCACGCGGCCAGCTCGCTACATGTAGTGCTTATGTATATACGCGCGATTATATGAGCGCCGAGAGCGCTCGATTTGAGCTCTGCGGTTCGGCTAGGTGGGTGTAGCTTCGGTGCGATATGTGTGTGCGTGCTTGTTAAGGTGTATGGCTAAGTGCGTTTTAATGGCTGAGAGAATGTGCGCGGGCTTTTGCGTAGTTGGGTAATGTATGGGTGTTGGTGGACTGTTTTAACGGATGGGATTGGGTGTAGAGGTATCTGAAAATTTTGTTAAATGTGTAAAAATGTTGTCATGTGTGTGTAAAGAAAACGGTTTATTAGTCATTTTTGTTGGGTTTAGTAGTATTGTTATATATTCTACTATAACGGAAAGACAGATTTACGAGTACAAGAAGGATTATTAACGTATAGTACCTAATTTTGATAGAATTATGTAAGAAAATTGACGGTTCTGGCAAAGTAATTTCTAATAAATCTTATTTCTCCGTATATTCTTACTACTACCAGTGAATAATTTAGGATACGATTATAGGTATGCCTTAGCAAGTAAGAATCGTTCGTAGAATTTTATCATTTTTGAAGATTTTATGATGTCAATTATTAATCTTGTATGTACGAATTACACTATACGATTAAGAGAATACTCTTAAACCACTTAAACAAAAAAGTATACGTATACATTGATAAACAAGATAATATACACGCACAGTCCAAAAATACAATAAACGATTTGTTTCTTCAATTCGGCAGAAATCTCCCCTTTCGATCCAACCCAATCATACTTCCGAATCTATCACTGCCGTATTATCCCAAGATCTTGCGCACGATGCTTATCTCCTTCCGACGGCTCTTTTGTATTTTTACCTTTTCTTTGATTACTTTTACGCTGAATGCCTGCACTGATCGATCAGCGTGGGTGTGTTTTGCCGCATTAAAAAGCCTTTAACGGTCCGGCTGCATAGTCGCCGATCGGGACAATGACAGTGATGTAACCGAACGATGTGGGTCGTTACCGCGATTGATTTATATAATGACTGCATTCACCAAAATACTTGAGCAAGCCACAGACATAAAAAGGCCAAATTCTCCTGCTTACATAATCATTTCGACAAAACAACGATTTCCCTAACCTTAGCTCAGTTTTAAGCACATTAATCCAAGCGACACGTGCACCACATCCGCTGAATCCCACAAACATCGTCCAACAAAGTATAAATTCCCGATTAATAAATCACTCCCAGCGCCGGCTCGATTTCCCTGACCCCGCGAGCCCGAAAAACTGGATCGGCATTTCAATCACAAAGCCCGTCCACAATGGCAATAAAAAGCCATTAACTTGCCACTCGAGAGCCGGCGGCCCAGCGATAATCGCGCCGCTCTGTGTATATACAAAACACAAAAACCGCATGAAGAAATAACGATCCCTACGGTAGTCCTGTCGAAAAGGTGGCGCGCCTGATAAATATGACTCGTGCTCGAGCAACACCCTTTCTGCAGAGAGATATCGCCGAGAGAAGGTGAGGCCCCCTGGCCCTTGGGGGGGGGGGGGGGGGGAGAAAAGAACCAGACTGACCAGCAGCCCGGCTGACCAGCGGAGAGAGAGAAGTGTGTGTTGTGTGTAAGAAACGCATGGGCGAAAATGAAAGAAGGTGCTACTGATATTATGCGTCGAACAAAGCGCCGTCATAAAGGGGTGTATGCGCCCAGCGCGAGAGAAAGAAGTATAATGAAAACGACGGGATGCGCAAGATCCATTGTGGCTCTTAAAGCGCGAGCCATTGTGCGGTTTTCGTGATTACGGCTGGGCGCAAGTGGAGGCGCGCTCGCGCGCGTTAATGTCTCCCTTATACCAGTTTCTGAGCTGGATGAGTGTGTGTGTGTATGCGTGAATGGTGAGTATATGAGGCGTGTGCACGTTTGGGATTGTGTGTATATGAAAAATCTCGGCTGTGCGCGGGTGCGAGGGTATATATAGGCCTGTGTATCTTTTGAGATCGGTATGCACGTGTGGGTGTCTCTTATTTGGACGATCGGGGATTTTGAGGTTATATAGGTTTGCAGAGAAACAATTGGCTATTAGGCGGTGCATCGCGCTCGATGTGCTCAGTGCTGGTATACTTGTTTTGAATCACGCGGCGTAATTACGTTTGGAGCTGGTATATACAGATCCGTGTCACAAGTGGAGTGCGGCTTTTATTGTCCGACGTGTGCGCGCTGGTAATACTGGTTGGATCGGTGTGGATCGTGATAGGAGCGGCTCGTGTCGAGCTGGTATATTGCTGATGTGTAGTCGGGAAAACGAGCAAAGGATTTTTCTTTGACTTTTTGGATGTTGATGGAAGATTGAAGGAATTGTAATTTCTTTAATTTAAATTAGCATTACAAGAAAATTAATTAGATTTAACTAATTGAATTTTTACTTGAGTTATTAAAAGCTACAGGAAATCAAGAATAAAAGAACTATTTTTGAATCATGGAACCTTCAGTATCTCTATGAAAAAATTTTTATATTAATAGTTTACTATTTAGTATATAGATTTTAATTTTTAAGTTTATTCGTTTTTACAGTTAATAGACATCATAATCGTTATTTATTTAAACGTAATATAATATTATCTATTAATTAGATATTATAAAAGTAATTCGACTATTACTTAATATAAATAATTCTATTTAATAGCCATTTAATAGCCAATTAATGGTTTACATTTATGGTAGGAAAGGGCAAAAAATAGCCATAGTCTTGAATGATTTCGACTATGGTTATTGCCTTAATATTATTTATTATGTATACAAAGTTAAACTGAGATGATCTAACAGCGAGCTTAAAGAGAATGTATGTATAAAAGAGACAATAATAATCTGATCTTTTATATCGATAAACTAACCTCACTTTCACGCGCAAAATAATTCAACTAATCAATCCGCTCATTCCCCGCCCCAATTAAACTTCCCCATCATCTCCCAACCAAGAAATCCCAAAAGAATTTTCCCATCCCAATAAGACACTCCAACATACACATACACCTTCAAGAATCCTTCGAGACTCTCCGACGCCTCTGGCCGGTGCCAGTCTGTCTGGTGCGTCCGCTTCCCCCTCCACCTTCACGCCGCACAATCCAGACCCGTTCCACACACACACGTAACGAAACTCTCTCTCTCTCTCACTTGCCTCTCTCGAAAAATTCCTGGCTTCCCGTGGCGTGCGCGCTCCACCCCCGGCACGTATCCGCTGCTCCCATGTTGGGCCTATCAATGAACGCGCGCGCGCGCGCTCGATTATCTTGATTTCTTACACGATCTCTGCCGAGCATTTTTCTAAATAGGTTCTCTGGTTCTCTCGTTCGTCTTATAATGCCGCTCTCCCTTTTTGCCTCTCCAAGGTATAATATATACTTTTTTATGTGTCATTTGCTACCTTTAGGATTTGTTTCCTTTTGCCCCCTTTTGTTGGCTCTGATTTGGGTTTTATCCGGGCCGAGGCTGGGTATAAGCGTGTATTTAGATATTTTCGTGTGGCTCGGGTGTGTATATTTTATGTTTCGGATTGTCGATGCGATCCTCGGCTTTCTTTTGGCCGCTTAAGCCCGGAGATGTGTGAATAAAGTTTAGAAAATTGATACGTTCTTTTTTTTGGTTTTTCGGCGTTGACTAGCGCACAGCTTGAGCGTAAGGATGAGCGTTAGAGTGTATAGAGACGAGCTGGAGGATTTACAAAAAGTCAAAGTGAGGAGTCAATTTTTTCATTTCTTTTTGACGGTCTTCCACGCTGGGTATTATTTATGCCCGTAAAATTTAAATTAGGAATAATTCATGACGGGTGAATAGATAATCTAGTGATTTTAGTCACAGTTGCGGAGAAATAATCGTAAGAAAGGCGAGAATTTATCAAACTTCATACAGGTAGAAACGAATTTTTGGATAACTTATTTTCATGAAATTCGAGCACATTTTTTATTACGCAAATTTTACTTTAAATATATTGGATATTTGATACAAAAAATCTTTACTTTAAATAACATTCAAAAAGTTCTGTTTCTTTAGTACTTGATACATTCTACAATAGTTACAAATCGTCCGAAAAGCTCACAAAAACAGAAAAAAAATTCCCACGTAAAACTGTTGGAGAGCTTTATTGAAACACTCGCAGCATTCGAGACTGAGTTTTCTCTAAGAAACCAACATTACGAGACTCGGCATAAACGTGTTTACCCACAGCAAATCATCTGTTTTGACGCTAGGACCAGTCGGAAAAAGGCCGCAGGGACATCCAAAATGGCTTTTCATTCTCTCCCACACTTTGGCCTCGAGAGACCAGGCTAGCTTTCCCGCGCGGTACTGTTCCAAGGTGGCGATGTTCTCGACTAGAGGAAAACTGTATGACGTCCTTGTTGGAGTCTAGTTTGCAATTTGAAAATGGACCGCGGTGGAAGCAGTGTTGCGGACCTCCTAAGAAGCAAAAAATGTCTGTAGCGGTGAGATAGTCTGTAGGTGGTTTGTAAGAAGGAATTTCTATAAGATTTGTAAATTGGATTTGTATTTTCAAGTTGTAGGCTATAATTGATTTTATGAAAAATTTACAAGTTTTATGAGTATTTAAGAGACATTTAAAAACAAATCTTTGTTCAGAATTATTTGAAATGATTTTATTCTTATAGTAAATTAAATACTCCATGCTTATTCAAGATATAAAGTATTGTTTTCGATTTCAGAATTATTTCCTTACTGGAAAAATACTTGAATTCAATCTAATTTAGGACATTGGTGTTTAGTACTTCTCCGATAAAATATTTCAATTTACACTCAATTCCTATGTGTGTTTTTTTTTGTAAGGAGGAGTGATTTCAAGAAAGGGCTTATAACGTATTACATTTACATGGCTTGGATGCCTTTTTAGCAAGTAGCTCTTCAATCTTGATCCAAAATAATTTTTATGGACCTTTATTATTTATTTTTAACTATTGTAGATATTATGTACTTCACGCTAACATTGATTATTATGATGATTGCCAATCAAAAATGATGAGAGCAAGAAGAAAAAATGTACCACCGACCCCTAGAAATTTAAGAGCTTTAATTCAAATTTTGTCTGCGTATAGGCCGATGTTTAGTTGATTTCAAGGTTGTGCAGAAGGTAGAGATGGATCACTTGAATTAATTTTTATACACAATAGTATGATTGATCCTCTTTCGCAATGCACTCAATTGTTTTGTGACGGGATGTTTAAAGTAAGTATAAAATATTTTAGAATCAATAACTAAAGCAGAAACTCGTTTAGAATAAGTTAACAATATTTTTGAGTTGTGCATCTTCAATCAACAGTTTCTATAATTTTATATTTTTTCAAAAATTATCAAGGTTTATAATTAAAATTATTTCTTTCTAATATTTGTTTTTTTTTTATTTCATTATCCATTTTGTATGTAAATTTTGCTTTAACTTGTTGGTTTAAAGTTTTCATTACATTATAATTCACAATAAATTTAAATTATAGATAAGGCCTATGGGGCCCTAAGGCCCTTAAGGGTAAAATATGCTCAATTGCGAGACATCGATTTTCGCTTTTATTAATTATTAATAATTAAGAATAATAGGTTCCATTATTATGCTATAACTTTTTAAAAAAAATTATTTAGGTCATACTCTTTTAGGGGCATATTCTACACATCATAAGGTATAAAAAAAAAACAAAAAAAAAATCGATTTTTTGGTCGATCTTGATGAGAACCTCCCCTTAAACTATAATGACCCCATATGTAACTAAATAAACAGCCATTTAAAGTTTGTTTACTAAAACCATCACCCAAACACTACAACAAACAAATTCAGCAACCAAATCAATCAACTCCCATCAAAAACCCACAACAACCACCAAACCATCCCCAAAAACAGCACCAGCCCACCAACACCCACCCAGCCCACAAGCATCCCAAAGCCCCTTTCATACACATGCACCCGCACTCGCGACGTCCAAAAGTATCACATCCGCGCTCGGACAATAGCCTCACTCGCGACTCGCCCCTCTCCTCTTCCTTTTCTCGCGCTTAAAGCGTTCGTGTAAGTTTTTGAAATATGCCATTGTCCACGAGGCGCGCAGCTCGACGCCCTGGCACAATAGCCAGCGGCGCAAGCGCGCGCGTCGCCTCTTCTTCCTTTTTATTTTGCCTGTTTTCCTTTCTTTCCTTTATAAGCGCGTGTGTGTATATTTTTATTCTCGCGGCTCTTTTCTCCCCCGCTCCTCCGCCCATTTGCGCCCATTTCTTTTCTCTTCTCTAGCGCATCTCTTTTCTCTGCGCCTTTGTGAGAGAGCGCGTTTATGGATATATATAGAAGGTGGCGGCTGTCGTTATTTTACGGGTCTCTTCCGTGGACGAGGTCAGCTGATCTGCGGCCGTTTGTTCATCTCGCGCGAGATGCTGCGGTGACTGGGTAAGAGAGAGAGAGAGAGGCGAGAGTGAGGTAAATTGATTTTTTCTTTGCCTTTTCTTAGAGTGTATTGTGCTTGTGACTTTGATTTCGGTATGGCTCCGAGGTATGTTTTTAATGGGATTGTAGTAGCGTGGAGGATTATTTGATCTTTATTTTTTGTAATATAGGATGGATACTTTAATTTTATTTTTTTTTTATCAACGTGAAAAACGTCAGGATTTTCTTACTTATTTTGCATCTTGACTTATCGATGCGCATTCGTCGGTAGCAAGTTTTGTATTGAATCGAAGCATTCATGCATGGGCAGGAAATACTCAGGCCTCATCCTCTTAAAATTACAAACTACTTTAGGTTCTTTCAGGTACTGAAGTTATTAGACTTCTCCTTTACATAAATTCATTTTTTTCGAAATACATCAATTTATTTTATGAGAGCGTAATTTATTTTCTGCCAACAAAATTTACATGAAATTATACTTGAAGGTGAGAACGTATACTTTATTAATCAATAGATCAATTCATCATTTAGAAGTATTTAGTAATTTTAAAGATAAAACTGTAATATAAAAATTATTTATAAAAACATGTAAATCTAACTTTTACACTTATAAACATCAATTTCACCACATTTATTCTACTTTAACTTGTATACATATCAAGCATTTTTATCGACGAAAATCCCAAATTCAATTACCCTCAGCCCCCGGTATCAATTTCACTCCTCGCATCAAACTATCAACAAACGCATTCACAAACCGTCCACGGAACCCACTCGACCAACACGCAGCATCCCAAAGTCATCCCAAAGACCACCGCGAAGTAACTCACGCAACCAACCCACCAGCAAGCGTAAAAGTACCAGCAACAAATCTCGCTCTCGCAACCCAGAGGGGGTCAAGCACGCGTCCATACTCCGCGCTTATACACCGCGATAAACAACATTCGCGCTCTCCGTAAGTGCGAATACGCGCGCCCCACGGTGAGTTAGCTCGCCTTTTTTCGAGGGCTAGTTTCGGGGTAGGCGCGAGTCGGCTGCATGATTGCACGAGCGAGAGAGAAGCGCCCAGCGGGGCGTCCCCCTCGCGGCTCTTCAGCGCCTGTCCACCTCTTTTTTTTCCCTTTTTTAGCGGCCGCTGCGATGTGTGTATACTTATGATCGCGCTCTTGAGGCTATTTTTTTTCGAGAGCGGCTTTGACTCTGGTGTGAGCGCGGTTTTGTTCTTGGGGAGGAGAGGGTTTGGCGCTGGGCGTAGGGCTGTAGTTGGGTGATGGGATTTATCTTGCTATTGGTTGCGGTAGAATGGGGTAATTAAGTGAGTGTTTAAAAAATTTATGAAGCGTAAAAATATGACTTTTTCTGTAAATCTTAAGATTAAAGTAAATTTTACGTAAAATAGTTAAAATAAAAGACTTATGTTTTGGCTACCAAAATAAAACAATAATTCTTAAAAGTCGATACCCTTGTAATCTAATTTTCATGAAAAAATGAATAAGAAGAAAATAACGTTAAAAAAACAATTATAGGCAATCCCGTGACTTTTAAACACTTCTTCAACGCACAAGTTATACAATCACATCAAGCCAAATCCATTCAAAAGCCGCGTCACAAAAATCAAGAACACGCAAACCACACTCATACACATCACCCACATACCCTAAAACAATCAAGAGCTCGCTCCATTACTTCTCCACAAAGAGCAAGACCAGCATACGCGCAAGCCCCGGCCTGAATGGCTCTCCGCACAATGGTGTAAACAGTCAATTTTCCGGCCTCATTTAATCTCTCTCTCACAGCGGCGACACACCCCCGACACGCGGCCTTATGTTCGGCCGCGTTTGCAAACACACTTGCGGAGGCTGACCCCGCGGTGATCGTCGACGGCTTCGACGCGAGAAAAAGGCGTTGCTCGATCGAGTGTGCTGTGCTGGTTCTTTAATGGCGTTTGACTTGCTCGTCTGGAGGAGAAAGGAGGCTCTTTGTCGACGGGTTGAGGCCGTTAATTGCGGTTTTTTGTGGGTATGTATACTTTTTGTTTTTTGTTTGTTACACTGTTGTATTATTTTCATATATGAGGTGTTTAAAGTTTAGAACGAGATGACCTCTTCGGTTGTCTATCGAAAACTGTCACAACGACGGTTGGTTCGGATAATATCAAACACATATATTAAGATGATAATTAACGGATTATAATTTGAAACAAATATTTGTAGTTTATCGTAAAATATGGTGAAATACATAAATTGTACTAATTAATAATATACATTAATGAAAAAAATGCCGAGACAAATAACTGTTTCTAAAGAATACTTTAAAGTATTCAAATTATTACTCAAATTATTATTCTTCAAATTAATAAACATAAGAGAATACTTCATTAAAGAAAATATTCGAAATGAAGATATCGATAACGATCAAGTTTTATCAAATATCACGTTGCTTGGATTGCAAAATAAAAGTCAAACAATAGCTGCTGTTAGAACGATACAATGTTTTACATAAAATACAATATATACAATGTTTTATATAAAATAACTTTTTAAGTATTCAAGATTTCTTGGATGCTTCCTTGTATTTATTAAATGGAATAGCCGCTATGTTTTTGTATAATAAAAGGTAATTCAAAAATAGTATTTCACATGATATATTTATAAAGTAAATGAAGTATGTATGTAAATATTTTATAAATATTTCCAAGAAATACTTATAGAATCTAATTTACATATATCCACGAGCGAGGGGTTGATTAGGAAAATCTGCACTTTTGAACTTAATAATCGAATTACATTTTTGAAATTAAATTTTTATAATCTTTCTTATAAACTTTTTCATAAATAATATCATATTTGTTTTTTATTTATGTTTCTTATCGTCTTTTTTCTTGTCACTTTTGCCATCTTCTTTCTCTTCTCTTTTTTTGACTGATTTTCCATTATCTTTTATTATGAGGGTCCCTAACTTTAATACAATTTTTATGTTTTGATTATTTAAGTTTTTAATAATAAATTCTTTTTTCTGTAATGTCAATGTAGCGGAATACAAAGATATTGGAATATTTGTATTGTTTATTTTTTGTTTTCTATATATTGTAAACGGAATTTTGTATGAGACGTAATCAAATATTCAAGTAATAAATGGAAGTCATTCATTTTTAACAATTAGTTAGTAAAATTTTCAGGGTACAATTTATGAATGTTTTTTTTTTTGAACATATACCATTAAAACACTTTTGATACAATATATCAAGTCCTAAATGATATACAAAGTGTACAAGGTATGTAAAGTGGGCTTTGTTTGGAGTTTGTGTCTGGTTTGAAGTGCGTGACTTTTGCGAATATTTTTTTGATTGTAAGGTTTTACAGGGTACGTTCGGTACATAGTGAATGTGTAAAATGATGATTCTGATTGTGATTTTGCTCTGTATAGGGACAAATAGATCAAAGTGTTCTGAAATGTTGAAAATTCTGCGCATAATTTTTCCACATAAAAATGTTGATTATATGTGAAACTAAATAGAATAATAAAACAGTATATTTCGATACGGGTGTGGAATGGTTATTTGCCTCGTGAGACGTTTTTTACCCGAGCGAAGCGAGATAGATATATATAATATATTTAATGATATATTTATAGATATATTTAATGTATTTAATTTTAACATTAATTAATATTATTATGTAAAAATTTGTATGTTTTGTAAATAATACAATGTATAAATTTTATTTTGTATAACTGATATATAAACTAAATATATGTACCTAATACTTTATAAATTTCTTTATGTGTGTATGCAAATAAAACCTTTCACTTTATTGTATTGTATATATAAGAATTAAGATTTTATTCGACAAGATTGAATTTCTAGGCTATATAGGTAACGAATTAAGTACTTTTTAAAAACTCAATTCGACGATTAAATAAAGCGCAATCTATACACTTATTTAATCAACAAATATTTTCTTTTCTTGCTTCCTTTCACGTTCCTTACCAATCAAAATTATAAAATGCTTTGTAATTTTCTATAAATGTTCTTACATATTTCTGATTCATATTTAATTTTCTCTTGCATACAGAATTCAATTCTCTATTCGTAACTAACAACATAGTGCGCACAAAGATGCCAGTATAGACTGGCAATTGGTGGGCGCCCGCAATTGACTTTTGCCCCGCAGCGTTCACGTGAGGTACTCTGTTCATACACGTGTACAGTATATGTACTCACGTGCAAGAAGAAAGACCACCTCCTGTTTGTTTCCGAAACGTCGATGAGCCGGATTGTAGATTACGAAAATTCAAGCAATCGACTGCTTGATTGGAGCCATGCTGGGCTAACTCGTAAAGAATAAACGATTTGTACCTAGTCATAAAACTTTCTATGATTCAATAGAGCGTTAAATTTTGAAGATAAGAGGCTGAATACAATCTAATTAGAATTAATCTAATCAATTTCTACATATAATTAAATTTTATTCATCACGGCAATGTAATTATTTTAAAAATAGAATAAAATTTTAATATTTTAAAAATTGTAGACTGTAAAATCTGGATACCTAAAAATAGTTAAAGAAGTTCTTTGATGAATATATTTATATTGAAAAATGTAATAATAATGCATAAAATAATAAAGAATAGTAAATTTTATATTATTTAAACAAAAATTATAAACAACAACTTTTTTTAATTTATGCGAAAGAGACTAGATATCATATAGTTAAGCAGATTAAACGTTGTACCATCTAGTAATTAATTTTCGTAATTGAACATTATCACCAAGATCAAAACAATTATTTGGTTCTTGTTATAACATCAAAAACAGACAATACAGAAGATTTTTTATGGTGTTAAAAGGATCAAAAACATTTCTTTTTAGTATAGTTTATGGCATGTTTGCTGGATAAACCGCTTAGGGTTTTGAAACTTCAACAAATATATTATCGATGGTTTCTAGCAAAGTGTTTTAAAATGAAAAACTAGAATTATATACATTTTAATTGTAATGGCATTGAAAAATTTAAAAAAAAAATGATAAGCATTTCTTGTAAAATAAACTTTTTAGAATGGAAGCGTTAGAAGTATTATTTACGTTTACTTAGATCATAAAAAGAAGGTAATACATTATATAGCTTCAACATTAACAGAAAGCAACAGATTTTTCATATTCGTTTGATTTATTTCATTTGATATTTGCAATAGAAGCCGTTAATTGGCTGACATTACATTACAGTACACATGTTTAGCCGTATCCCAGGATTGCGTCAGAAAATTTATTGACACGTCGGACGCGCCATAAATTAAGCATTTTATCACTTTGTATTTCAATTTAAACAAGAAAACCGTGATTTATTTTTGAAAACCGCGCGCATTCACGCTCATCCAGAAACACACAATACTTCATTAAACACCTCTTCTACTCTCCACCATCACCCAGTCTCTCACCATTAAAAAAAAATCATTCGAAAAATAAACCACAGCACCCAGCCGCGTCCGTAAAAAATTCCAAGATTTTTCAAGCAAACAAAAGGCAAGCTTCGCACCACACCTCTCTCGCTGATTGATCGCCGCGAAGGATTCGCAAACGTCAGTCTCTCTCCTCTGCAGGCCAAACAAGTGTACCCCGCGGATTTTCTCATTCATCGCGGAAAACGCGAACGCGCGCGCCAGTTGAATTTGCCTATTCCAGACGCGAGTCCTACGGTGGGGGTCCGCTTTTACGATCGCTCGCCCGATGATTTATATATGTTCTCCTAGCGCGGACGTGCGAACGCGCTTGCAGCCCAGAGCGAGAGCATGTGTGGCCGAGGAGGTATTGCAAAGCTCGCTGGCTGGCGCGCACTCGTATTTCACCGGGGTATTCTCTCGGCGAGTCGTAAATGAGGAGAGCCAGCGGGAAAACGTGTGATCGACGTGCGGGGGCGGACGAGGAGTCAGGAAATGGTTTTATTGTGGCTTGGAGGAGAGATAAAAAAAAGGTGGGCTGAACGTCGTTGGATAGCGCGGAAGGAAGGAAGTGAGGAGGGATGAGGATTTTTATGAGGGAGCGTTGGAGGGTTATTGTGAGGGGCAGAGATTTTGTCCTTTGGGGGGAATTGATGCTGACCGCTTGGTGGTAAATAGGGTTTGTTTTTTTGGGAAATTGAGTTAATTTTGAGGATTTTGGTTTGTGAATGCATGTGGAAAGTGTTTAGTTAAGTTATAGTGAATAGTATTTTATAAACATCTTAGAAGCAATTGATAAATCTATTTTTTTAGTATTTACAGATCTCTCTGCATTAAAAAATTTCAATAAATGAAAATGTTTTACTTGTATACACCACTAATCTAAATATTTAATTATTTCTAAAGTTATTGATAGAAAAAAACATTAAATTAATTATGAAAAGAAATTTCAAATATCTCATTGACTGTTATAATTTCTTTTAATTGCTGAAAAAACTTTTGTTTCATTCACAAATTCCCGATTTAAAAAGATTCTTTCCCTTCTGTCCCCCGTCAATAAAGAAAAAGCCTTCTTTCAAAATATTTTCAAACAAAATTTTTTCCATGCCACGCTCACAAAAGATCAAATTCTCTTTTTCACTTTCCACACGCGCCCACAAAACCGTCAAAGTCTAAATAACTCAGAAAGACATATTTTCCCGCTCTCAATCGCCAAAAGGTGTTAAATATCGCTCATATCCCCCTGTGTGCGCGCGCGAGCGCCCTCTATTTTCGTCTCACATTTCCAAGAGCGCCGTTTAATCAGATATTCAAACGTATACATATCCGAGTCACAGCGAGCGCACAAAGACCCTCGCCCTTTTTTTCTCTCTTTTTTTTATCAAAAAGGAATTTTTCTTCGGCTCCATCGCGGCGTGCGCGCTAAAAATTTCAAAAGCCAGAAAAGCGCGCGCGCGCTCCGAGTAGGGAACGTCAAAACTCGCGCTAAATTTAATGGCGCGCCGGCTCGAATGAAAAATCGCGTCTAACTAACCGGAAAGAGAAAAAGTATAAAACCAGATTAATCGGAGAAGACCCCGAGCGCGACCTCAAAAAAAGAAGAAAGCGAAAAAAAATGAGGAGAGACGGGGGGGACAAAACGTGAAAAGGGAACGCGCTTGCATATACACTTGTGGAGAGTCGATATCAAAAGCGCATAATATGCATGTACCATCTCGTCTGCGCGTCTCGCGTGGATCGCTAATGAGATAGCGAAGAAAAAATGCACTGCCTATTTTCCAGGGTGGCGTCAAAGCAATTTTCCCTTTGCTGAAAGTAGCGCGCGGATCCTCGAGAACTTTTCTGCGTGAAATGCGAAAAAATATATGTTGTGTGTATAAATTTGAGGCCGTGTGTGGGTATAGGTGTGTGTAAAGTTAGCCGATATTTTTTAATGAAAACGAGTTTGCGGGGCTTTTTTATTCGTAGTTATGCGTATAATGCTGTGTGCACTTGTTAGGCATTTAATTTATGCGATTCATAAATAGGTGGCTGCATGCATCGTGGATACGTAACTAACAACATTTAGAAGTTGAAATTGAAAGGACGCTTTAATAATTTCATAAGCAATTGAATGCGAGTTTCACGGCTGGTACAGTTTAACGTTCAGTACGTTTTTATGTGTGGGTTTTATTTCTTTTTCATGATTTAATGTTAGATATATGGTATACTGTAGTAGGTAATTAGAAATTTTAGATAAAAACTTGTATAAAATTTATTTAGGTAAATTAAAAAAATAAGTAAATAAAAAAGAAACTATTTAAAAAATTTTATTGCGCTGAATTTAAAAAGATGATTTAGAGAAAAAATTAAAATAAAAATAATTTACATGCCGCAAGATAATTAAACTAAACATTCGATAAACGACAGTAAATCAATCACTCTACTATGAGAAACCCACATTACAAAAATAAACAACAACCAACAATCAAGAAGGCACAAAATCTTACCTTTGAAATCTCAATGTACCCATATCACTCTCACAAAACACGAACAAAGAGCTCAAAAATTACCTCCTCTTTATTCTTCTACCTTAAAAAAAAAACTAAACGTCAGAGACATCCGTCAAACAATCGACACTGCCCACACATTCTCACACACGCATAACGTGCGAGAAAGCCAGCCTCTCCTTTCCCAAAACCAGCCGAATAACCATCCCGCGTCTCCAAAAAACAATACCCCGATCATCCAACCTCTCTCTCTGCTATCTTAAAAATCCAAAGTCGCCATCCACCCAGCACACTTACACCTCGCGGCATTCAAGTCCCTCCTCTCCCGTCCATAAAAGAATACGAGCGTGAAGCAGCTCTCGGCCATTCAGAGCTAGCGCGCGTCGTCATTGTGCGAGAGCGCGCGGCTCGCTCTTTTGGCGTTTCCTTCTCTCTCTCTCTCTCTCTCTCGCTGTTTCTCAGGCCAGAGCCGCGTGACATCTCGGCTCGGGGCTTTGTTTCTCGAGCTACAGTTTCCCATTGTGTTGAACAATGAGCGGCCAGCCGATGGACCAGCGCGCGAGCTCCTCGCGCTGTTAGCATTATAAGGGAGACTTGGCTGCGCGCGAGGTGAAAAAGACACGCGCTCGCGCACGGGGCTTTTATTATTTTCTGTATAGGTGAGAGCAGTTCCCTCTGTCTTTCTCTCGCCTTGATCTTTTCTGCGCGGGGTGAGGTATGAGGCGCGGGGCGCGCTGGCTTTTGTTGCGCTCTTTGGGGGATGGCGGGTTATGCGCGTGAGACGCGAGGGAGAATCGAGGATGTTTGGAGGCGATCGGAATTGGATTGGGTACTAATGAGAATGGCTGTTTTGATGAGCAAGTGATTTGGCTTAGGAATCAAGCTGAGATCGTGGGGATCTCGTGTTGGGACATTGGTTTTTGAGAGACTTATAGAAGTTGCCGTTTTTTTGAATGAGGATGTGTTGTAGATTGTATTTTAGAGGTAGTCGGAGAGGATAGAGAGTTGAGATCATAACTATTGTTAGATACATTAAAACGATATGTCAAGTTTTATAGTTACCGATAATTTCTTAAATTAATTACACTGTTCTTCTAGTCAAAAAAATTAAACGAAAAAGAAATAAATATTTTCAAGGGTTTTAAGTTTGACTTTTGAAAAAATCATAATTTTGTACTAATTCTTTAATATGAATTGTGCTACCGTGGTGGAAACACAAATTGGGAAACACCTAATAACTACTTATAGTCGTTTAGCTAGCCGGCAGGTTACAAACAAGCCAGTGCGACTGATCATTTCTTATGTAGTATGAAGCGCCTTTTTTAAACGGTCTTTCAATATTTAATGAACCAAGAAATAGGTAAAAATAAATATGGCAAACTTCACACTGGTATATTATTAGCCATTATTAGTCATTATTTAATTACTGCAACTTATAGCCATTTTTATTTTAATAAGTAACTGATGAAATGGAGAGATGCTATAAAATTTCACTCAAAACGTAAAACAGATCGCTGCTAATATTTGATAAAGATAGTTTAGAAACAATCAATGTATCAGAATCTTTAATTTGTTTACGTTACGAATATTAATCGCAAAGCAATTAAAAGTTTTTTCAAGATTTTGAGGTTAAGCCAACTCTGTCCAAGAAATGTTAAAAGACCGTTATAAACTGTATTTGATTGTAGATAAAAAATAGCTAGTTCGGCTAACCATTTATAAGTTTCCTAGCCATTTCGACTATTCAGATTTTCACCAAGATAGCTAATTATATAAATTATATTAAGATTCTTGGTTGAAACATGATCTACCTAATAACTAGCCATTTAGCTAGAGAAAGGCCAAAAACAAGCCAGTGTGACTGGTTAATTTTTATCTAGTATGAAACGCTTTTTCAACGGTATTTTGACTTTTAATGGACGAATAAATAATTGGAAGTAATTAATAATAATGCAACCATCACGCTGGAATATTACTAGCCATTATTAATCATTTTTTTTCTAATAAGTTACTAGCGTTCTTTGTTTCTTGGCCATTTCCACTATGTGAATTTTCACCAGGGATATTTCATTTTTATTTTTTTAATAGAAAATTGGCCAAATTTGATCCATCAACAAAATATTTTTTAACATGTCTTTACGTATTTACAAGCTACTTTTGCAGTATATAAATAAATAACCAAAAATATAGTAACAAGCATTTTTTGATAGATGAACGAAAAATAGCCGAATTTCTTATCAGCGTTGAACCAGCGTCTGTACAAACGAGGTAAATTTTACCTGGTTCATTTTTTTAAACCCTACAAGAGTCATAGATCATAATTAATAAAAATTCTTAATTTTATTAATTTGTTGTATGTAGTTGCAAAAATAGAGAATTATAAATTAGAAGTATAAAGTTTATTAATAACATTTACATATTACTCCAATTAATATTCACTTTGTTTTACATAATATTGATCTTTTCTCTAGCTATTGCAGCTTCTTGGTGAAAATTCTAATAGTCAAAATGGCCAGGAAACTAATATGTGCTGAACTAAACTGGCCATTTCTTATTTAGCATAAAATCTTTTTTTTTAATGGTCCTCGAACATTTCTTGACGAATGCTGGCCTAACCACTAAATCCTGGAGTCTGGACAAACTTTTATTCGATTTGGGATTAATACCAGAAACTTTTCTATTAAAAATAGAGATTCATAAAGTTGATAAATTAAAGATTATGATACATAGATTGTTTCCGAAATATTTCATTTTTTTAGCAACATGTTGTAGCATCTCTTCATTTTATCATCTAATTATTAGACAACAAATTGCTGTAAGTTGAACTAATTAAAAATTGTTAAAAAATGGCTAATAATATACCAGATTGAATTCCCATTACTTCTATCTATAATTTATTGGGCTATGAAACGTCGAAGGATCGTTAAAAAAGGCGTTTCATGATAGATAAAAAAATGGCCAATCAAACTCACTTGTTTTTTATTTATTCTCTAGCTAAATGGCTAATTACTGGGTATTTCCTAGTTCGCATTTCTAGTAGGGTGGCAGATTATACACTTTATCATAGCTACAGTTTATAATTGTTTTATTACGGTTCAAGATAGCTAGAACATAACTGATACGTAAATGTAAACTGTAAAATAGGGAACACTCATGTTTTACATTTAATGAACAGAAAACATCACGATGTAGTACGTAGCTGTTACAAA
>JAPYZA010009458.1:0-17795 GCA_030522685.1 Eupelmus azureus | reverse complement strand
CGACTAGCTTGGGTGTAACACGTTTCAACGCCGCTGGCATAGCTGCCCACGAGGCGCCGACGTAAACCGGGTTTTGCTTTTAACGCTGACGATGTGTGTACTCTGGACACTTAAGGGGAGAATTCGGGATACCTCTAGGACATTTCGCACGGACATAGTGTGGGTGGATCGTTAGAAGAGACGTTCAGCCGCATTACGTCGACGATAATGAGGAATTCATCTCAGCAGCGGCTCCTTAATACGTGCCGCTTTAGAAAGTTTTTTCTTTCGCCGAGCGAGATGAAGGAAGGAAGATTATACGTTCCATTAAAACATCCGGCCGAGCATATTCGCTGCACTTCGCGTCGAGCGCTGCCGAAGTAAAGTGGGTCGTCTACGATATAACGAGATTTTTCTCCGTAGGTCGTTACCTTCGATAGCGCCGAGGCCTTAACAGTATATCGACTGTTGGCGCGCTGCACTTTACGTCTCATTATGAGGATGTATAAGGCGACGAGCGAGGGACGAGCGATAGCAAAAAGATAAGGTTACGCGCTCGAGTCTTTATAATGCTCGCTTCGATGGATTGGGATTGTTGTTTTAAAGCTGACGTAATGAGAATTTTTAAAGATCGCTGACTGCGAGGGATTAATTTTCTGTACGTTCTCCGAGGGCAATTTTACGAAGGTGAACTGCGTAATTTGCATAAGTATATCGTCAAAAAGCGCCAAACATCCGGATTACCTCCCGAAGAAGAAATCTCAGCGACGAAACCCGCTTATAAACAAACAGCTCCCCAAAAAAAACGAAAGCCGCACTTATCCTCGCCAAAACACGAGCGCACATCCCGCGTCCCACATACACTTAATCCTCGCCGGCGCGACTCCAGGCCATTACCCAACTAGACAAAAAGGCCTCTTCGCCTTAATTCGTCCTCCTCCGTAAAAGAAAACGACGGCCACACCGGCCAATTTCTCCGCAGCGGCTCCTGCTTATTTCTTCCATTTTTTCCCCCACACCACAACCGCGTCTATTTCGAGCAGCGATAGAAAGTGCAGCAGCGCGCCAAAAGACATTAAACCAGACTCCCCGCCCGCCTCCTCATACCTCAACCGGAACGCCGAGCTGTCCACACGGAGCGTCGCGTTAGGACAATACACTCCTCGTCCATCGGTGATTAATGACCAATTAAAAAAGCGAGCATCACACACACCTGCGTCGTATAACGTCTGGAGCTCGCGTCTGTTATAAAGCGAGCGCGCGGGCGTCGAGAGAAAAGGAGAGCCGCGGCGGCTGATGTACCTTGGTCTGATTCCGCTCATCGCCGAGGAAAACGCGAAAGAAGCGAGGAAACGAACGGACGACAATCAGTGCAGGAAGTGCAGCGGCTTGAGACGCTCCTACGTTCGACTCTCGGCATAATAAAAGCCGTATAATAGCCGCGCCTCGGAGAAAGCAACTCGAAGTATATACGTTATATACACTCGCGTGTACGTACATCTATGTATGTGTGTGTGTGCATGCAGGGCGGAAAGTGGGCCGGACCTTACGAATGCAAGAATTCAAGCATCCCACATGCGCCGAGGTATATATGCACGCGCCGAGGTGGAGGAAAACGCGCGAGCTCTTATCGCGAGCTCATAAATATCGAGCGCGTAGGGAGCGTTGAGACAGAGAGGGAGAATTAATCGTTAATGAATTATGGTATATCTTTCGCGCGGCGCGATGTCCTTTTAAATATAGCGCGAGGCGCCGCGGTTTCTTTTTTTTTTACACTCTCGCGGCAGTGGGCGCATTAATCGCGAGTTTAACGAGCGAAAATAGAGTGGAATGTGAAAAGCGCCGAGGTGGGTTTGTATAGGAGGACGAGTTAATGTTATCGCGATTTTTGAGCCGAGCGCGCGTGGGATTTTATATCGAGGAGGAATTAACACGCGTTTTGTTGTAGGGTCAATTAGGATTGGGTATAGAATTCGCGCGCCGCTGGAGGTAATTAGTTGGGCTATTGTCAGTTGTCAATTAGAGTAATTGGCGAGACGTATTGATTGTTTACTCTTATATGGACTTTCTTCAGCGCGCTGACGACGGCTCTGACTAATGCAAAAGCAAACTGTTATTACCAGCTATTACCCCGTGAACTCTCTGTCTTTAATTCCTGCTATTTTCGTGCAATTACAACGATAGCGATAATTTTGCATATATATACGGTAAGCCAATTACCGCCGATACATTCCAACGAAAATGCAATCCCGTAATTCCGACTCTACTTACTCAATAAACATTTATAAAATATTCAGCGCGCCGGCAGCCGCTGCATTTGCGCTTCGAATTAGCGGCGCGCCTCTCATAAAAGATGCACGCGGGATTAATTTGAAAGCCAGCCGAGAGCGCGCGTTAATTAAAATTTCACACAAAAATTAATAAGCCCAGACTCTATTTCTCCTGCGCGCGCGCGCGCATAAATCACAATGCCTTCTCTTGAAATGAAACCCACCTCCCTCCACCCACGCGTGTATACGCGCACATATATACCTATACGGTAAAACATTTTTTTTTCTCTCGCCGCGATAATCAGCCGAGCATGGCGAATCGCACGATCGACTAGCGACGGGAAAATCTCGGAGGCGAGCTCAATTTTTTTTTTTTTTATTCTTTCGTTTTCGTTCTGCCTTCGTTTACAGACGCGGAGTAATTGGAATCGACGAAAAGCGACTCTCGGGCCCTTTATTTTCCTCCTTGTTCGCTGGAAATCTACGGACGGTATCTTTTTCTCCTGTTCCGGTGGCAATTAGTCGTTCACGGCGTTCGAGCTCGATAGATAAATTTAGGTTTTACGCGCTGGTTGATGAATGGGGAGGGGAATTTTCATTGTACACTCGCGTTAATTGAATTTCCGAGTTTTGTAAATAATTTAATTTCGTGCGAAGCCGTTAGTTTAACGATCGCGAGCGAGAGATTTTAGCGGGGCTTAAATAGGCGCTGCTCCGAAAAATCAAGCTGGAGAGAAAAATAGTTGTGTGTGTGTGTGTATCAGATGCTTGTTTTCGAAATCCGCCAACTCCCTCATTAACGTCAATCAAGCCAATAATCTAGCCTCGAATCTAATTTTTGCATTAAATCTTGATTCCGTTACGCTTAATTGCACTCACGAGCCCGATCACGTATATATAGCTCGACTTTATAGCCGCTTAATATGTGTATCGCTGTTAAGCGAATCTAGCAAATGCTTGTTACGCTTAATATTTACATTTGTTACAATTACTCATTTTTCACGTCGATCTTTGATTTATTATCCTACGTGTTAAAAGCAGAATAACAAATATACAGAAACCGTGCTCGTTTCATTAAAATATTCTTTTATTTTTATAAGTACAAAATAAATCACTTCTCTCTAGATATTGCATAAAAGTTCGACTAACAAACGCCATTTACCGTATAATTGTAAACCCCAATCCCCAGCTTTCTCAATTCAGAAAATTCTCATCGCTTTTCAGGGAACAATGAAAAACTTCTCAGAATAGCCATATCGCGCGCGATTTAATCGCAATCAAGCCGAACAATAATCCATCCCAGCACAACCCATCTCTCACTCTCTCACTCTCAACATTTTCATTACGCCCGCCCCTCCTGCACTTCCATCCTCTCCTCTCTTTTATTTCCCCCCTCGCGCGACGCTTTCGTCTCGCGAAGTTATTCCCGGTGTGTAGCGTGCAGGCAGGCGCAGTCGCTCGCACGGAATGGCAACGAGAAGAAAAAGGCGACGTTCGCGCGCTGGAAAATGCGAAGATGCCTGCGCCTCTGCGTTATATAAATTGCTAGACGGTTACGAAGGGCTAGAGGAGCGAGAGAGAGAAACTGCAGATCGCTCGCCGATTGATCATCCGTCGAGTGCGTTTTCGTTCGTCAGACACAAAGCGAGGAGCGGAACTCTGTTTTTTCCATCTCCAGGCCGGCGGAAATATTGAAATCGTAATTTAACGAGCGCGAAGATGTACATAAACGTCGAAAGCGAGTCCTCTCGATCCATATTGGATTTGAAGGGTGACGGGGGCGACGTAATGCCGGAGAAAGAGGCGCTTTCAAAGCGATATTGCAAGCTGAATGGGCGCGCGGCGGAGGAATATCCACAATGGCTCGATTGAAATTTCGCAGGCTTTGTCGGCGCGCCGATGTTTGGACAGAATTGGAATTTAATACCCGACTTGTTCTAGTCAATGCGGTATTTGCGTAACGCGAAGCCATTATGTGTCGCCTCCAAAAAACGTATCGATCCTGCGCCTTTGTACGTGGAGTACACCACGCAAACGCGAGCCTGGACCGAATAGCGTCTTCGTCATTGCGCTGGGCAAAAACGTCTTAAGCGTCCGATACTTCCATCATTCCCGGCGCGTGATTCATGCCTCAGAGAGCCGACGTGTAAGAAAGCCATTGATAAAGCGACTTGCGTCAGAGGCAGCCTCACCGAAAAAGCACGCTCCGGCGAGCGCATAAACATTACCAAGGTTAAAAAACTTCGGCACTCCGTAACGAAAGTCCCTCGTTGGCCATTGCTATTACGTGTCGAAGCGTGGTCGTTTCTCTCGCCGCGGCCCCTTCGCGAAAAACCGGTTGCGCCGAATGTGTGTGCGCGCGCGCGCGAGGTAAGCTCGATAATCGCTGGAGAAAGAGAGAGGTCAGGTCGTGTCGGAGTTGGCTGTGTGTACGTAGCCCCCTTAACTGTTTGCGGATCTTCCTTTTGCAGCGTGTTAGTTATGAGCCGGTGCTCCTCGCCTAATCTACGTCTCTCGTGCGAGGTAATTTAGTGGGAGAGAGAGAGGAGAGTTTTCTAATGGTCGTGTTGCGCGAAAGGGTATTTTTCACGAGGTGGGATTTTTTGCTGGGGAATAAGAGAGATGGTGCAGGTACGCGTTGAAGGCTGTCGCTTTCCAAGTGGAGTTTGAGAAAAGTACGGTATCAGTTTCTTTTAAAGTATTTTTATGTGCTGGTAGATTGCTTAATGCGAGTTGTTGAACAAAATTATGTGGGTATTTTTGGAATCAGTGCCAAGTGTTAAAGCAATCACTTTTTGTGAAGTAATGGTGGTAAAAATGATACAGAGCCGTTGATTGATGTTTGGCACACAGCTACCATATTATCCTTTACTGTGTGCGAATTTCATTTGAATTATGACTTCAGGAATAACCGGTTCTCCCTTACTTATTTATTGTTTTATGCAAATTTAAAATGTGCTTTTACAACTGTAATATCGATATGGTCATTAGGATATTAGGTCTATTAACACTTGACGATGATTAATTTGTAACTAACAGGAACAGTGTCACACCTTCGTGTTTCAGAGGAAACTTAAATCAAATTCTGAAAGTTGCATTCCCGTTTCAACTAATGACTTCAATTCTAAAACTATAACTATTTCCACCGACTCTCAATCATTAGACTAAATTAGAATAAAAACCGAAGTACGACACTTTCCTCAAATAAAAGAACCAACATACCATTTTTAATTCCATCCATAGGAAAGTCATCATTCTCATTCTTGGCGGGCTTATTCCCCAGGAACTCGTCAGGATAATTCTGGCCCATGGCCTGGTCCAACTTCCCGTAATCGTCTACGGGCGCGTCATCCACCATGTCCACATTAGTTTCAGGCCCTAGATCTACATCTTCATCATCCTCCTCCTCATCTTCGTCGTCATCATCGTCATCGTCGTTGTACTTCGGTGGCTTAGGCCTGTGTCTACCGTTGATAGGCTCGAGAATGGCATTGCCAATTCCAAAGCCATCCTCGTTGCCATTAGCAGCCAGAGTCGGCGGTTGCTGCTTGGCAAAGCCGAAATCCAGGTCGTAGGGCTGCTGGTCCTGCTGGTAGCCGGGCTCCATGCTCGTGGCGGACGACTGCACGGGCCGCGGATCGAAGAAGGACTTGGCCGCTATCTCGGCGGGCGGGGTCAGAAAGACGACGATCACCGAGATGTTATCCTCGCTCTGGTTCTGCTTCGCCCAGTTTACCAGTGCCTCGCTCGCCGAACTGTAGTCGCCTGTAAGCATACAATTGTTGGGCTTGAGTTAGTCAAAGGGTTTCTCAGTGGGCTTTTGAGATGTAAAATCTACTTTGTTTAATTGCGATGCAAACGCTTCTTTATTATTAGAACCAAGGACGACGTTTAATTAAAGTAGAAGATTGTCTAACTTAAGATAATTGGAACTAGTAACTAATTCTTATAGATATATCTGTGAAACAGTTTCAGTACCATTTTCTTTACGTTTACCGCTTACTATTTAAAACATCTTCCAACAACAACAAACATCAAAATATCCCAACCCACATCAAACAAAGCGCAACGCCTTATGAATCAATAAATCCTTCCTAGCAGGAACTAACTAGCGCATCCTCATCCAACAAAGCCCGGCCGCTCGCCGCAGACAGGCACATCGCGCACCAGACCCATAAAGCCATGCAAATGCGCGCGCGGGCGCGTAAACATCCAAGCCGGTGCAGGAACATAAGACCGCAAGTGTCTCGTCTAGGATCTCGCGGAAAAGCTCGTCAAAGCGGAATCTCAAGGCCAGACGCGCGCTATAGCAAGGAGACTGCAGAGCCTCCGTCTGCCGAGGACTCATAAATGCGCGCCGAGTAACGCGCTATGGGTTTCTGGCTAACGATGTAAGTGCACAGCACAGACGCGGACGCGCCGAGGCTTAGCCGAGTCGAGTGGGCTGATTATTTTAGCGAGGCTGAGAGACAGGGGACACGGTTGTGAGGAGAGGCTTTTTTGAGGATGAAGGAGGTGATGGGTTGGGGGAAGGCTGGGATGTTGGTGTGGTGGGATGATTAAGTGGTTTTAAGGGGTTTGGGTGAAATGGTGTGTTATGTTGTATGCATTATTTTTAATTGATACAATTAATTAAGAAACTAATAATAAAATAGATTAGTTTAAAAATATTGTTTTCTTTTTTAAATTAGGTAATATATAGTCTTCTCTTATAATTCGTCTGAATCGAAACAAAGCGCTGTTAAAAAAAGGCTTATCTAAGTGAATACGTAATTGTGTTTAAAGTAGACATTTAAGCAAATGTTTACCTAGAGCGTGGGCCATATAATGGGTTATTATCGCAGCACAAACGACAGTTCTACATTGAGTTCGGCTGTTACTACAACTTCGACAATTTTCCGATGTTTATCCAAGCTTCCTGCCGGCGTAGAATAGAAAATCAAACAGTCTACCGCGCGGCGTCTACTAATAATAGCTCCAGCTCTCCTCTACCGAATGCAAAGAGCTACAACATACCGAACGCTTTAAAGATTTCACCGTTTCCACTTCCACAATCGGCTCCCAAACGTTTACCCCAACAATAAATAGTTTTCTACTTCCCATCCTAATTAACGGAAACCTATCCTGCAGCAACAACAAAAAAAAAGCTACTGCCCGCAAAAAAGCCCCGGATCCAGCAAATTACTTCGGGGAAAAAGCGACGGGGCAGCCTCCTCACCAGAAAGTGCATAACATCGATCAAATAACAGATACCAGGCCGCGCGCGCGCACAAAGACAAAAGCTGCAAGCAGAGAGAGAGAGAGAGAGAAAGAGAGAAGACGAGACCGAGCAGCTAGATCTCAGGCATTGTTACCGCGGCGAGCGGGCGTGCATCTGCATAAATAACGAGCTCGAGATAAGCGCTAAGGAGTGGAAGGAGGCGAAAAGTCGCTTTTTTCGCTCCCGCCGGGAGAGAGTCGAGAAATTCCCGCGCCGGCTATTCTCGCGGCCAAACATCGGTTTTAAGCGCCGCGGGCGCGCGATTCTGTATAGAGGCTGTCTGAGGAGCGGATTCTAGAAGGCGAGAGAGAGAGAAGTGTGGAAATAGGATCGGCGTTGAGGAAATTCGTGTTTCTGACGGTTCTGGTGTTTTTGTGGATTCGTGAAATTGTTTCGATTGGACTGAACTTATCTTAAAGTATATATTTCAAAGATTCTATAAAAGTGTAAATAGTATAGGCAATTTTTTATCTTCACGGGCTATTATATTGCTAGAATCAGTAATAACTCAACTGAAAATTTTCATCAACTTCCGGTATCTAATACGAAACCATTAAAACAACGATAACTCACCATTCCCGCTTTACCCGAAAACCACCCCACTCCCTACAATATTTCACTCCCAGCATTCACTTAACAACTCCTGCCAAAAACTCCGAAAAAAAAGGAAAAAACCATCCCGGCAATCTCTCTCCATTCTCGTCCCACCTCGTCCACTTTATCATTCCCACCCTCGCCCTAAAATATTCCCCGAAATTCCAAAATTTCTCTCGAGCCTCGCTGCACGGCCCACACAAATACATATATACCAGCCCTCACGCTTACGCGTCGTTTCAAGTCCTATCCGTCGTCGTCGACGTGTCCGCGACTCCTTCTTATTGCCAGAGAGAGAGAGAGAGAGGGAGTATACGCCTGGGGATTCCCCGCGCTGTGCACGGGTGCAACGACCTCGGATTTTCGCTCTTATTTCGCCCGTCGCGCTTTTCAGAGGCCTATATGCTTGCGAGAGGCGCAGACGAGACTGCAGTCGAGAGAAAATCTCTTATACTTGAGATACATGGGGCGCGAGCCGGCATTTCGCGCCTCGGCTCACATTTTGCGCGCTGATGAATTTTTATCGCGGAAAATTGCGAGCTCTTTTTTTTTCTTTTAATGAAGAGACGACTTTTTTTCTCTCTGCGGAGTTTTTGAATAGCTAGAATCAAGGGTTTTTATTTAATGTTATGTAGGAGATGGGAAACGATGGGAACCGTAGGGAAATTGCGGCGCGGCGATGTTACGCGCGAGATAAATCGTATGTATTATTTTAACCGGCAGAAAACGAAAAGCCGGGGCTATTGTTCGCAGGCAAATGCGGTAAATTAAATATACTATGTTGCTCCTCGTAATAGCTAAATTGCCGCGGATAAACCGATCTCGGCACACAATAGAATTATCATGCATTCCCCCATACATATCCTCACTATATTCGTCACTACATCCATATACCAATGCCAGAACCCAAACCTTTCACTCACCCAAAAAAAACCACAAACCAAGATTCACCAGCCCGAAAAAATCCCAGCAACAGCCAACCTCATTCCCCGCTACATCCGCGAAATCACATTCCCCGCCGCAAACATGATTTACTCAGCATATCCACCCAACCCACGAACGCGAATCCAATTCCTCCTTCGTAAAATAAAATTTCCCCTACACACAGCGCACCTATCTCCCATCTCCCTTAAATCACAATATTTATATCGTCCATATACTCGCGCATCGAAGGCGGAGCAGCGCGATAATTTCCTAGCTCCTCGCAAGGTCACGCGCGGGGTTAGATATTACATAGAGTCTCGTACACCACGCATATATACACCCCCCTGGTACGCTTTGGATATAATCGCGAGCTGTAATCGCGCGCTTTGTGAGAGCGGATACAGGCGCCGCCGCCGCGGGTAACAAGAGACGAGGCTTTCTTGCTGCTGCGCGTGTCGAGATAGCAGCGACGTTGCTGGAGACGTGTACACTTCTGGCTGTATACGTGGACAGAATGCGTTTTATTAAATTTTTCCCCGGGGCCGGGCTTTTCTCCTGCGGAGGCTTTACGGGATTACGAGCGCTGGGTTTTGTATATGGGTGCGAGGGTTTTTTTCTTTCTTTTTGTTGTGGGATATGGAAGTGTGAATGAGAGGCGCTTTTTTTAATAGCGGAGGGAGTTGCGAAACGTTTATATAGTGGAAGTTATAAATAATGTTTTTTAGTTGGTTTTATTAATTCGATAGTATAATTTATTTATCGAGCGGGAATTCATATTAAAGCGTTATCGCGGCATATAAATCGATATTTAATTTAATCAGCGACTGTAGTTTTCGAAATATCCACACGTCCATTCTATATCGCAATGCAGTAGTTTCCTCCCGACTAGCCGCCCAAACTGGACTCGATCCATTAACGACATCCAAAGCAAAAAACCAAACAACAGGCAAAAACACACTTCTCCCCACTCCTCGCATTCTTAATAAATCACACCTTAATCCCTCCCCGCCACCAACGAAAAAAACCATACCCACCGCAAGGCCACCCAAACGCTCAACAAAAACCACCTTACAAAAATCCCCCAAGGAATCCCCTTAATCGACAAAGGCGCGCGCCTGCACGCTATATATGCACTCAACCTTTTTCCCAGACACACGCGGCGCGTAACGCACGTAGGATCGCGTCGGCTGATTTATAGCTGACGCAACTTCCTGCGCAGGGGGCCGGCTTTTAAAAAAAAAGCGCGACGCCGCGCGCGTTTCCGTATCTCTCCTCGTATTTATTGCGCGAGCTTTGCCGTGACGAAACGCGAGAGAGCTCGATCTCTGCATAATTTTCGATAAGAGCGCGAGGTTCGGATGCCTTTGGCTCTCCGCGCGCTCGCGCGCTGGTTTATATACGTGCTCGCCGGGGGGACACGGCTGTATTTCACTTTATAAGGCGCGATCGACGTGCAGTTTCCCCGCGGCGCGCTTTTTCGATTTTGCAGCGTGATGATGGAGAGAGTAGGAGAAAGGTGGTTTTTGGCGCGGGATTTTGAGGTGGTTGTGTTTATTGTTGTTGGAGCGGTGGTTATGGTGAAAGTGACGTTAATATTTATTAGGGGTGGGAGGGGGCAGTTTTTGACGAGGTGTCGTTCGCGCGAGCGCGCAGTTTGTCAAAATGCAATTTTGATAGTACTTTAGATACATGAATGCGCATAAATCTAAATGCTTGAGCGCGGCATTTAAATCGAACCTTAGGTTCCGCGCTGAAATTTATTGTTAAAGCTATCGTATAAATATTAGATGGCTTAATACAGTATGCAAATTGTTTTGCATTATTTAATAATCTCTCCGAAATCCTAATTCGATTTTCACCTACTATATTTTACGCAAACTTTTGCACCTACATTCGAGCCTCCCTGCACTCAACAATCTCAAAACCCATCCGCGTAACTCGCCGATCCAATATAACAAACCTCGCGCTAATCTCCGCGCCTAAACTTTTTCCCCTCTTATCCTCCCGCGCGAGTAGCGCGCGGTAACAAGCAAAAATACAGCTACTTCAGCCGCAGCAACAGCCACTCGAACACTATGCGTTCTCTCCACGTCCTAATTGTCTCTCAACTCCCTCTCTCTCCCCTCCCATGAAAAAGCCTCGCTCTAACGAGCCACATGTTCGCCCACGCATACATCGATACACAAGCCGTCTGTCACCTATATACCCCGACGTGCAGCCATTTTAGGCCGCACTCTTCCTTCGCCGATCGATCCTCCGCCGATCACAATAATTTCGCGACGCCATAATCGCAGCCTGGCGCCATGGCGACGCGCCGCGTATTATAGCTTCGCCGGATAATTAGATTCGCGCGTGAGCGTATATATATATACGCAGCGCGGGCGACAATGGAGAGGTGTATATATGCAGCGGTGGCGCTTAGAGGTGTTATTTCGAGCGAGGCTTTATGGATAATGGATGGGAGATTGTGAGAGGAGCGAATTGCCCGAGTGGCAATGGGATCGAGGATTTATGGGTTCGTTTGTGTGTTTGTAGTCCGCGGGTTTTGAGCGAGCGGCGCCGTTAGGTGCTTCTCGGAAGCTCGGAGCTTTGTTTCTGATGGTGTAAAGTGAAGTGTTGCTCTCCTTTAGAGCGCGGCGAATCGGCGCACGCTTGTTTCGCCGCGCGACTTGTTTATGAGGATTTATTTCCGACCTTGTTTCGGGATATTAAGCGCGTGATTGAAGTTCATATTTCTGCCGGCGGAGGGTTTGGATCGGTGCGATGGCTCGGAATGAAGCAATTCAGAAAATCTTCGCGAGAGCTATTTATAGAGGTCGTTAAATCGATGTTAAAACTATTTTTGAAGACGATTTTCAGAGATGTGCACTGTGACTTCATTTCAATTCGACGAAATGAATGTTTCAATGAACATTCTTTTTCGAGAAAATTTACTTTTTCGATACAATAACTACTATATCTGCATCAAAACGATCAGAAAGTCATACGCAAAGACCTCACAAAAGCCTTTATACCCAGTACAACCCCGCACAAAGAAGCCAACCCAATAAAACGCCCACGTCCAAGCTCCCTCCTCCCAAAACCGTCCACATCCAATAAATCATAAAAAAATCCCCCCTCTCGAGCCAACCCCCCTCGTAAAAAATCGCTCTTTCGGATCATCAAGCAAACTGCCGAGAAAAGAGAAAAATCTCGTCCTTCTGCCGACGTATATCGCCGGGCGCATCGGAAACGGTAAAGGCGAGTCTGTCGAGTCGCTTCATCAATCAGGCAGGCCAGGCACGTGCGCGTAGCTGCCGATGCCGGCTGGCGCATGCGTCGGCACCGGCGAAATTTTCATTGGCCGGCACGGCAACGCGCGACCAGTGTATATGGGCTTGCCGGGCTCGGTAGTGCTCTACTGTGACGGCGAGGATATGCGCGTGCTGAGCGCAGGCTTTTGTAATTGAGGCGCTTTTCTTTAGCGGGAGGAGCTGGGAGGTGCCTTTTTAGGAGGAAAAGGGTAGTTTTGGAGAGGTGAATGGGCTATTGTTCGGTGGAACAAAAGGTGGCTGTGATTGGAGAGGATTGATCGGGTCGATTGTAAAAGTTAAACGAGTTGTAATTTATTTGATGGAGAGAGGGCGTTGTGTTAGTTTGAGTGCTTTTTAGAGAGTTTTTTAGATTTGGTTGTTAACGCTAATAAATAGCCTTTGACATTTATTCAAATGATCAATCAAATAAGAAATCAATAAATGTAAAAAACTGATTTATCAACAAAAAAACTAGCATTAAATAGCACTGCATTATTTATTCGCATCAAAAAATATTCCTGCACTAAAAAAATGATCATACAATTTTTCTCCACATTCCAGCCTCATAAAAAACCACACAAAACATGTTTCACCGCATCTGCACCACAATCAATTCATTCCCCCCACAATACCCCCCTGACTCATGTCACCAGATAAATCCATCTCATAATCTCCCACAGCCATTTCCATAATAAACCTCTCACTCAACGTAAAAAATCAGCACCGTCCACACTCCAACATCACCCAAAGCACCAAAAAAAAGCCTCTCAGCCAACAGCTCGTAAGGCACAAGCCAGCTGAGCGAGCTTTCACCCCGCAAGCCCAGACGGACACGGCCAGATGGCGCGCCAGACACTCGCACGCGATGATTTCATCTTTCGCGTGCGCCCATAGGGCTGACTAATCCGCCGGCGTCGCATTTATAAACTCGGCGCGTGTAATCGGCCGCTCGCGCCCGATAACAGCTCCCCGAGCTTGGGGGTAGCTTTCTCCCCCCCTTACTTGGCCCTTCTAATTTATGCCGTCGAGCACGATGGTGTTCACTTTGTGACGTGTCCTGTGTGTGTGTGTGCAGAGCGAGCGTCAGAGGTGAAAGTGCAGGCGTATGAGTCAACCCTCGGAGAGATTTTTCTCCTCGATTGCGTGAGCTGCGTGTATTGTTTGTCGAGGAGAGAGAGATAGAGGCTTTGACGGGGGGCGAGGCGTCTTCATTTTCTGGATTAAGGAGGGCTGAAGGATCGAAGGTAATTGATGTTATTCGTGTTTTGGGTAATAAGGAAATTGGAGGAGCGTGGGGGGGGGGGGGGGTTGAATTTAAGTAATAGGTTAGTGATGTAAGGGATAGGGTTGATAAAAAGGTCTTTAATTAAATTTTTTTGATTCATCAGCATTTAACTTTTTAATATAAAATCATTCAAAAACTTAGAATAAAAGTCAGAAACTTCTCAAAAAAATACAAAATGATACAAGATGATAAAATAAATATTTCAGCAATGCCTAAAAGAAATCACTTTCCCTATTCACCCAAACCAAATAAAAATCTCGCACCCATCCTGTTATCCATTACGCATCACACTCTTCCCGACATTTCTTTCTCATAAAACGAAAGCAAACGTGCTTGCCGCTTGCGTGGGCATTCAAAAATAGAAAAGCTCTTCTCCTTTCAATACCCACATAAACTTCAGCTACATAACAGGCCGAGCGAGAGAGCGAGAACAGAATCTCAATTCCTAAGTGGCCAGCACGGCACTCCGTCTACATACATACATAAAATCTCCGGATAAACAAACCGGCGCTCGCGCGAGCGCGAAACTCTAGAAGCCGAAGAAAAAGTTTCCCTCCTCGCCTTTTTTTTCTTCCTCGCTAAAAGCACGTATAGCGCTCGCTCCTCATCTCTCTCTTTCTCTTGCAGACAGCTTTTGCATTGAGTTACACGTGGAAATATTGAGTTACCGGGCGTCTCTCGTCTCCCGCTGGACAATGCAACGCTCGGCGCGAAAAGAGGAAGAAGAAAAGAGAGCCGGCGACACTATAGTCCCTTTTTACTCGGAGGAAAATTGGCCCGTCTGAAGTGGGCCTCTTTTTCCCGCGCCTTTGAGACGGACGCAAAGGAGAGTAAAGCTTCGTGCCTTTTTTTGCGCAAGCGGGCCGAGAAGATGAAAATTTTCGAGGAGAAGGCCGAGGGCTTAGCGAGAGGGAGGAGGTTGAGGAGCAGTGGAAACGATGCGTTTTAAGGAGATTTGCTTCTGCAGTCGGAAGCTGGAAAATTTTAACGTTCTCTTGGCTTTGAGCTTTTTCGCCGGGAATACAAAGTTGTGAATGCGCTCTGGAGAATGTTTCGGACTGAGTTTACTCGCAAAGCATTGTTTAATCGTGAATGAGAGGAACCTTTCCGGTGAAAAGATTCATTTTTTTTACTGCACAATAAAGTTTATTCATAATTAAATGTATTCGTAACGATGTAAAGTTTGAAAGCGCCAGCTGGAATTGCAGGTGCATAATGCATACAGGCAGCTCATAAATAATATATCGCCAAGAGTTACACCCAGCGTGAACTTTAAATTGCAAAACTTAGTCAAACACTTCCCAATTAAAAACCATGTAAGCCTTCCCGACTATACAACAGCTATATCACATCGCAAAAGTGCAAGTTTGACGTGATTAAAGAAAATTAGTTTGGCCGGAAGCCGCCTTGGCGAAATGTCAAGCAGAGTGTCCCTGCCTATGGGATCGCCGAGAGAAAATTGCTGCTCTCGCGCGCCCCGCGCTGAAAACGCTTGGCTGCAGCCTGAGCCTTTAATGCCAGACGCAAACTCGGCTTGTTTGATAATATGTATATGTATATACCTATATATATTGTGCGAAGTTTGCCGTGTTCCGACGGGGGGCAGAATTCGCGAATCGCTCGAAAATTGCAAATTCCGAAGATGATTACTTAGCGTTAATCGTCCGCGAACTTTCTCATTTTCCATTCTGCTGGGCTTTCCAGTAGGCTGGAGAGTATGAAAGAAGCCGAGGTAGAAAGCAGCGCTTCTTTGCGCCGTGTTATTAAGTATAATATTGAATGTATTGAAAATTACAAAAAAAAAGAAGTATTCACAGCGTTATATTAAAATTCTGTTGCATCATTCCTAAAGTAATGGACGTTATTACTCACGCATTAACAAGAAAGCTCGGCTTTAAAATAACCAGAGATCTATCATTTTAAAAGCCAACATCCGGCGCCCAAGAAATTTTCCATGAATCACCCGAGCCCACCCAGCCGCTCTCCAACTTCATAGAACTTTCAACAAAGCCACATAGCCCAGCCCTCCCGGCGAAAGCTCGTTTCCCAATTTCAAAAGGCCCTCTTCTATGAGCACATCACACTCTGAAAAAGCTAACAAATCCCGGCAGCCGAAAACCCCTCGAGCCCTCTACAAAATGTAGCAAAACGTGAGCGCACTCCGTACACACATATATTCCCCAAAAGCCTCGACGCCCCTCACAATACTATACAGAGCCTTATTTTATATGTAACGCGCGCGCTGGGCGCCAAAGGTCTTATCGATTGGGCGCCGGCAGCGCCGAAAACCGCACGTATATAGGCCCTGGGTGGGTGCAGGAGGCCGCGACGATTTCGAAGGGAGAGAGAGAGAGAGCTTCCCTTTTTTTTTCGGCGAAGTGACACGCACGCGAAGCTCGCGCGCCCTCGGATCGATGAGAAATTTTTGCCGACTTTCGGCCGTATGGCGGCGCGCCCTGCGGATGCGGCGGAAACTTCTTTTCACAAGCTGACGGTATTGTGTGGCGGAGTCTGGAGAAGTCGGGGCTCGAGGAATGCAGTGGGTAGGTCTGGGTAGTTTTTGAGGCTGGGAGATGGTTCGGATAGATATTGGAAATGCGAGTTGGTATTTTTCGGTTTAGGAAATGTAATTTATTGGAAGAGTTTTTGCGGTGTTCATTTGATGGTTTTTAAGTTCTTGGAATAATTTGAAGAGAGAAAAAGTTTATGACAAAACTAAAGTAAAATGTGAAACAAAAGAAACGAATGTCCTATCTTGTCAAAGTAAAACAGGTGCAATAATTTGAATAGCAAATCTCCGCGACGATAAATTGAATTTCAATTTTCAAGAAGCCGTTAACTTTAATTATTTTGAAATAGAAAAAGTTATTACTATTAAACTTACGTAACTACTTAAAACTACGCTATTTAAAACATCATTTATTTATTCATTTATATTTAACTTCCGAAGCTTAATATCCAACTTAATTTACAACGCATATTTTAACCGTAAACGAACATTCAAATGCAAATCGAAACTAATTTCGAAGTACCAACAAGCTTAATTACATTTAAATACCTAAATATGAATTAGTCTCATAAACTTCACTAACTCTCCAAACGGAGCGTTTCAATTATACCATTACCGCCCTCGATTCCTTTCCAGAGCTCAACAAACAAAATAAGTTTATTTTGAAAAGAAAATTTTCGTCTATACCAAGCCAACAATGGACTCTCCCTATCCTCGGCAGGTACCATTATGCATAAAGTAAATTAAGAAGCTCATCCAAGTGTGAGCTAATTTAAATTAGCATAAATTAATTTGCATTTCAATACGGAACGACGCGGCTTTCCGTCCACGTTGAAAAAAAAATCACCGTTCCGAACACGATAGAATTTCCGAACTACACGATTATTATTCGAGTAATAAAGAGGGATAAAAATTGGCTCGTTCGCTGTACACTTGGCTTTTGTCTCGTGCGCGCGCGTGTAGAGGCTAAGAGTAATAGCCGGCTGCGCCCCGAGCGCGATTGTGGCGAAATCACGTTTATATGGGTGAAAGCGTTGTAAAAAGTATCGAGCTGTACAGCTAAGTGCTGCGGTGGGTCCCGAAGAAATCGCCTGGCAAACGATCGATTGTTTTTGAAAATGTTCGCGGCGAGCGCTAAATGTTTGGAGTTTGAGATTCATGCTATTTCAAATAATGAAACGGCGCGAAATTGTTTTAACGCCTCGAGCCGCCTGAAGCTATTTCCGACCCGTCGAACTAATGTATCGAGAAAAAAGTAGCGTTGCGTCTCAATTTATTCACGAAGTGTTTCTTTTTACTTGAGCAACGATTTTTTTCCTTTCCTTCGAAAACTTATCAAATTGTAATGCTCAAGTGAATTCAGCTCGTGACTAAACAATCCCACACTAGAGCCGCTATAAAGAAACATTGTAAACTTCATCCAGTCGTTACAAAAAGCAGAGCAGCCTACAAGATGTAATCACGCGCCGGGCAACAAATTAGTAAAAAAAGGCAGCGCCGCAAAAACGCCCGTTCGCACAGCACAATACCACGGCCACACCGCAACCTCGCAACAAAATCGGTACACAATACACAGGCTCAAGAGCGGCGCGGCTCGGTTACTCCCATGAAATCGGCGCGGCTCGAAAGTTCAACAACCCAGCGGAGCGCGATCCAGATCCACTCGGATTAAGTCATCTCT
>JAPYZA010009455.1:0-14898 GCA_030522685.1 Eupelmus azureus | reverse complement strand
GCGTTTGGCGTCGCGCTTCAGGTCCTGCTCGTGCACCGGGTCCTGCAGGTCCAGCTCCTCGGTCGAGCTGCGCAGCTCCTGGGCGTCCTCTTTGTAGCCAAGCTGGAGCTTGCAGCCCTCGGGTGGCACGCCACCTGGGAGAGAGGTGAGTTAGAGTTGAGGTGGTTGAGAGTTTTGGAAAGGTTTTTGTTTTTTCAGGGAGGGTGGAGAGGGCTTTTGGTTTGGTAAGGTGTTTGCGCGATTTTTGGAATGGTTAGGGTTTTGGTGTTTGTGGTTTTGTGCCTGGAGGTAAGATTGTTGTGATGCTCGTCCTGATTTTAATTGTTGAGTGTAATTATTGTGCCTCTTTTGTATCTTTTCCACTTTGTCCAGACTGCGTTTATTTAAAGACGCAGTGTTTATAATATTTGCAAATGTTGATTGTACTAGATACGTATATCGTGTGGATATTGATTGTACTAGATACGTATATCGTGTGGATAGTGCGTAAGATACGTGTTATATTTCCAGTCAGGTAGCAGTGGAATAAAATACAAAAGTGGATTTTCTGCCAGCATTTACGAGATTGAAAGTGTAAAAAGTAAAGCCCTTCGGTGCCATAAAAGTTCTATCAATTCTCGAATTTATTTTCAATTTCATTTGTCTTTTATTTTAAAAATGTATTCATAGTTAAAATTTTAATATTTAAGCTCATAAATACTGTAAGTAAGTAATATTTACAAAATGATTTAGATATATCACAACGATTTAATCATATGAAACAGACAATTTAGAACTAATATTTTAACGTATTGATTATTAAATGAATAATTCATAAAGAAAGTTGGATTGTCCTACCCCTCACATATATGAATTTAATTGTTCTGTTCTATAAAAATTGTGATAAAATATAAAACGATCTTACGAAAAAAATATGGTATACAATACAGATTATTCTATAAATTGAAAAACATTTTCTTACTTAAATTTAAGATTAAACCAGCTTTTGAAGTCTTATAGTCTAAAAATTAATGCACAGTTGCATTATAAGGTATAATAATAATTTTTCTCTTTAATAAAGAACGAAAAATTAAAGCTAAGGCTATTCATTTTCTTTAAAAATTTTTTAAAGAAAATATTATATTTCTTCAAGAAGTCATAGTAAAATTTGCAGAGCGTACATAGAATATTCTCCTTGTTAGAAATTCAATATCTTATCCTTTATATAGGGTAAAACAATGGATAATATTACCTTAAAGTCTATAAACTTTGACATCTAGTATGTTGATATATTCTAGTAGCAGGGATCATTAAGAAGTACAAATTTACAACTGATGTCATTTTATGAAATATTTAACACGATTAAGAACGGGATAAGATAATTAATACTAAATTAATTAGTATTTAAAAATAAAATAAGACTTCTACTGCAGAAAAAGTAATGGATCAATATTCTAACAATATTTATTTATAAAAAAACTATACACTTTATTTTAATTAGAATGAAAAGCTATATTTTAATCAATTTATTTTTCAAGCTTTTTAAATTCAAATGAAAATGAATTCCAGTAGTATCATATGATCAATTATAGAAGAAAATGTTATCAACATTTACAACTACCCAACGCACAAAACTCCACCCCCCCCCCCAAAAAAAACCATCCTCCCCCACATACCTGCGAGCAGCTCCTTCTCAGGCGTGGACTCCCTGGAGTTGCTGTCCTCCTCGTGGTGCGACGAGCTGCTCGCCCGGCTGATGTCGATCCTCGGCGTGCTCGGCGTCTTGAGCGAGCTGCTCGCCGGCGTCACTGGCGTCGTCACCTCCACGATGCCCGGCATTCGGCCAGCTCCCGCTGACACAGCCTCACCGCCCTGCTGTCACCAAGCACCACGCGTTACTGTCTTTCCTATCGCGCGACTAGCTGCTTTATTTTTTTTTCACCCCTCCCCCATATCGGCGAGCCGCCTTTTTTTCTATTCAATGCCGCGCAGCGCGCGCGTGTCCGGCTCTTTGAGGGTTTATTTATAGGGTATTTATATATATGTGAAAGAACGCGTGGCTGGGAGGTCTGTTGTAGCGAGGGTGTACTGAGAAAAATTTCTTGTTGAGTGGGATTGGTCGTTTGGGTATTGATTGCTGCTGCGTTCGCTGTTCCGATTGGTTTTTCGAGTGATTGTGATGGAATGTCGTTTAATAAAATGTTGATGTGTTATCAAGGCCTGTCTAATTGTGTGTAGGCGCCGTCAAGGTTGTAGGCTTTAGGGGTTATAAATATACTTCGATAATTTATTTTATTAGAAGCAAGATTTTAAGTGAATTATTGGAAATCAAGACATGCTTGAAAATAGGATAATTAGATTTTTGAAAAAGTTCAAAATAGTCGGAATTTCTTGATAGCTGCAATATGATTTATCAAACGGGTACATCAAACTTTACGAATCGTTCCATCACACTGACTTAACAGTTTTCTCTGTATCATCGTACCCAAATTAAGTATTGTTTAACAATATATTATTTTTTTAGCGAAAGTAAATAACTCATCATTGATTATTAAAAGACGCATCTTAATTATGTATTACAAAATGTACTAATAAAAATAATTATCGAAATTAGTAAAAATAAACCCGCCAGCGCGAAATCACCCGACAGTATTATGACAAATTATCAAAGTGCGAAACTGATAATTTTGACAAGTATCGGGACAACACGGGACATTTCAATTAGCGTGATTTAAAACGAGGGATGAGCGACTGTAGCAAAACCGAAACTTCTTATCCGATCGTTCGGTTTCATTCGAACTTTTAGCGCGAGCGCAGTTGTTATCGCTTAAAAGTTTTGCGCTTCGAGTACGACTTCGGCCTTGTTAGAATGGAAAACTGCAGCTGTTGCGAAGAAATATAACTACTTTCGGTAGTGGCCTTTTTTAAAATGACTTTTTCGAACGACGGATTAGCTTCCTCTTTTCGCCCATCGTAATCAGCGGTTTTATATTCCCTTTCAGCCGAGCGATAAAAAGGCGAGATCGAAATTGGATTCTGTAAGTTTAATATTGAACAGTAAAATTTGCCTGTCATCCTATTCGTTTTCTAATTTCTCTTACTATTTTAATCAGTTCAGCGACCAATCTAATTATTACACAAAAATTTAATTTCATCTTCAAGAAAACACGCAGTCATTTCATTATTCGCAAGATTTAAATCTCCAGCAAGCCCGAAACTCATACTTCCAAAACGGCGAAACCTTAATGCGATTTAACCCCCTCGTAATCTCCCGTCCTCGGGAAATATCGCCTCCGCAAGAAGCTCCACTTTCACCGCGGAAAAAAACTCGGGAAAACGGCTTTCTCCCTCTCCTCTCGATATCACGCAGCGATCTCGTTTTCTCCCCTTAATCCGCGCGAGCCATTTGCGTTTCTCTCGAGCGGCGCGAACCTTAAGGGGTGGGGCCGGCATAGGTGACAGATTGGCGAAACTTACGTTCTCGACTTCGTCGGAGAGATCCTCGAAAGATGCGATCGGCGCCGGTCCAAGCTTTCTCTGATGAGCGCTTGGGAAGCCCGAAGCCATTTTCCTCTCTATTGCTTCTTACCGCTGCTGTAACAGAGCCAATGAAAAATTGCGAGACTTTAGTTTAGGTATGCATGGAGGACGCGCCGCTGTGTACGGCTGTGTGTATGGATTCTAGAGCTAGTCGATAGGATGTATTCGCGGGTTGGGTGATGTAATAAATTGATCCGGTGGGGGAGAGCTGGGATTGGAAAAGTGCTAGGCTGTGCTTTGGATGGCGCGGATTTTTCATTGGATGGATTGGAAAATCGTCTTGTTGAAGGATGGATTTGGAAGGGCTTTTGAAATGTTGATGATTTGGGAGAGATTTTAAGGTTGATTGATGACTAGTGTGATAATGTTAATTAGAATTATTTTATTTTGATAATTTGAAAAATAGATAGAATTCGATTGTCAAAATATGGAGAGGATTTAATGCATTGATTGCATACTATAATAAAAGTGGTCTTAATTAAATAAAATTTAATTAAATTTCTTAATTAAATAACGTGGTGTAAAATATAATTAAGAATTCAATTAATAATACGTAAATGATAAAACTATCAACGTTTTCCCTTCAATAAAAAAATATTGGACAAACTCATCATTTGGCAAAATATTACTTTCATTCTAAATCAATAATATAAGGCAATATAATCAGGAAATACTACAAGCTTGGTCAAATCACAAAAGAAAATTGTCCCTTGTATTCAGCACTCTCGTATTTGCGATATAAAATTTTCTCGCTTACGCTCCGGCGTAGCGTGCAATTTTGATTCCACCTATATTATAAAAACGGCTCGAGCTGGCTCGCATTGAAATCGATGCGCGCACGCATTTTATTAAGAATTTCGTGCACTAGAGCGAGGAAAATCGATAGCCGGCAAGAAAACTGTCGACGACTGCAGAGAATCTAGGCTTGAAAAGTCTAAATCCTCGCGTGAGGTCATCCCGGATTTTTGTGCAAGCGTAAAGCTTCCCGAGTTGCACGGGATAAGTCCTGGGTATGACGTTAGAATTTTAAAATTTACAGTAACAAAGTTCGTGGAAGCTACTTTAGATTCGCTGTTCTGATTTAAAAGATTAAATTTAAAATAAATTTAGCTGTTATTAAGGAAATAATAAAATGGTTTTCGCAATATTAAATGTATAATTATTGGATGTTTTTGGTAATTGTTTACTGAGAAAGGCTTCTATTCTTAGTAAATCAAATTAAAGTAAATAGATTTTTAAATAATTATAAAGTCAAATATGTGGAGTTAATTCAACGTTTGTATCCTGTAGAAAATTTTATAAAATAGCTGAACTATTTTAGAGAATAAACTATTTTACAAAATAATTTGATTTAACTAAATTAAATTTTAACATATATCTTGATAAAAGTCTGCTAACAATTGTTATAAAAAATAAATAATGTACGTGTACAGAACAGTTAATATTAAGAGTCGTTGATGAGAAGTTCATTTTTCCAACTAACCATTGTAAATTTGAACATAATTAGACGTAGAAAGAGTTACATATTTTACAAGTTAATTATGAATCTTAAACTTCAAGACAAAAAGAGCTTCTTAGCGCCCAAAGAAAAAGTTTTTCTTTCACGCAAACTGCAAGACAGCTCATTTATTTCAAAATGCTTTATAATAAGACAATAAATTTTTAAATACAGCAGTTAAACAATGACCTTTAAAAGGCATTTAAAAAATAGGTTAATGATAGACATTAAATATTGAAATTCAAATTTTAAATCTAAAATATAGGTAGTTACTTTTACTTACTTTTTTAACATTTCTTAAGATTTTTTTATAGATTTATTTATTTCTGAAGTTATATCAATTAACACGTTAATTTTTAAAATTGTGATTCTTCTAAACTTTCGTCCTTAAACAAAGTACTTTTGAATTATAAACGTTCTTTAAACTCTAACTTAGGAATTAAAAACCCGATAACTGATAATATTATGCAAGTTAATTATAGGTTAATGAAGAAAATAAAATATAAATATTGTTATTCGCGTACTCTTTTTATGTCTAAAAAAGTAATATGTGCATATTAAAATTAAAAACCTTTATTGTTTTAGAATATAATGAAGAATTTTTTCATTTAATGAGTAAATTTAATTTTTCTTTTCTAAATGTGAACAGCGACGAGCAGTCGAGAATTTTCTTAATTATATACCTCACACATTTTGTTTCATTTTAAATAATTTTAATTTTACAAAATTGAAGTACTCCATAATTAAAATTTGAAAATTCTGAGAAATAATGGTTTAAAATACCCGCTACTGTCGTGAAATATTTAAAAAAGTTCAGAACTCTCTCAAATATGCACGAATACAAACTATCAGCGACTAGCCTAAAAATTCAACATATTTCAACAAACAATCCCTATCTTTGCCAACACACCCGTCGCCAACAATAAAACAGTAAATACATCCCAGCAAAAACCTTTCCAACTCCACCCCTCCGTTCCACAGAACCAAACGCCATTCTCCGAAAGAAACGAGAGAAAACAGCTCGGCTCGAGTAACGGCGTCAATCAGGTCATTATCCCCGCTGCAAATTGAAAAAGCGAAAGAGAGCGAGTAGGATAAAAAGTAGCGATCGAACGAGCTAATCACGCCTCGCGTCCCGCGTTCATTAGAGCTTCCGGGCGCCGGCCAGAGAGCGTTTAGCCAGCCGTTGAAGCCACTTTAATTCGAGCCCGCGGATATTACAAATCGCGTGGCATTAATCAGAGAGGCGAAACGCGCGCGGCATCTGTTTTGCCTCCGGGAGGCTGCGAGGCAGAGCTGGAAAGCCGGGAGGATTTAGCCTCGGTCTGTGTAACGTGATCAGGGGGTGATTGAAACGCCGGCTCCCTCTCTTTTTTTTCTTCTTGTTTTGTCGTGGAGGTAATCGATAGGGAGAGGGCTTTAGGTTCTGTTTGCGATAAGGCTGCTGAGGTTGGCGCTGGTTTCGAATTTGTCTAATTAGATTATAGGTGCGTTGTGGATGTTTTGATTCGTTGGTGGAATGGTTTGTGATTACTGGTAATTATGTTGATGTAGGTTATTATGGGTGAGGAATTGGAAAGGTGCGTGCGGGTGTGACATTGATCCTGGAAAATAATTCCTTTTGGTGATTATGTTAAAATGGATTGATCTTGAATAATGTCATTATTATGTTTGTATTAGAGCGCTTAATAAAAATGCAAATTTTTAGTTTTATTGAAGCTTTTAAATGGCTTCATCAATATTCAACGTATATATACTGCTTTATATACTGGATATTAACCAATTTAAACCTATTTGCATACAATAACAAAAAAGAAATTGATTTCAGTCCATGTAGAAACAAAATTTGAAATCTGGCTTTTGATAATATGTGCGAATTAACATTTCATGCTCATATATACGTATTTTTATACAAAATTAATAAAAAACAAGAGTTTTCAGCAATTGCCTGTCCGCTCACGTAACCAACCCCCCCTTTTCTCAAAACTGTTCAGTCGAGTAAAAGAGTTTATACGCATTGAGTTTCAGTTCTACTCGTCCTGTCGCAGAACTAAGTTCTTGGAGGGGTGAGGGGAGGAGGCAAACTTTGCTTTTGATTGCGCCAATTACAATTCCTGCCATCGCGCGAAAAATTCTTTTCTCGGAAGTTAATTTTAAATTGCTTCTTCTTTCTACGTATGAGTATAATTATTTTTAGCAAACTTCGGTTTCAACTACCTCCTGCATTATCAGCGAGAACTCGTAAACTTTTATTTAGAAAGAATAGAGGTTATTATATTTTTGGCGAGAATGAAGAAAATAAGGTAAAGGAAATGAAGGTTTATATTTGTGCAAATATTACAGCTGCAATTATAGTTGACCTACATTTCTAAACTGGCTTCTTTTGTTCAGAAACAACAAAATAATTCTTAACTATACTTAACAATTTGTAAATCTATTATTTGACCTGTAAAAAACTGAAATTCTGCTGTTTTCAGGTCTCGAATTTCGAGCTATAGCGAATTGTATACGTCTTGAAAACAGAGCTCTCATTACAAATCTAGGTATCTCTGACATAAATCAGTTTTGAACAAAAAAGCACCTCATCCATGGGCTGAAGGAAAATCCGTGTTCCTCTGGCTGTGCACTTTCTCAGTTAGACTTTACTTAGTTACCTGCATCTTAGTTTAACGAACTAACAAGCTAAGAGACTAGCCTATAACTCTCGGATTTCGATAGAACTAGGAAGTATGCTTTTAGAATTTGAAAACATTTTTGAGTTTCTCGTCGAGAGCTTATATAAACTTATTTAAGTTTACAAGAAACATTATTAGTGAGAACTATTAATTTTTAAATGACATCTTTAAATTAAAATAGTAATTAAGATAAATTAATAAATTACTAACTGAGCAATAAGAAAACATATTCTTTTATTCGTAAAAAAGTAGTATACTTTGAAATATTTAATAATTTTCACAATAATTAAGTACTTGTATTAATAAAGATGTATAAATTATTGAAGCATTCTTATTTACAGAATAGTCTATTAAAAGCACTTCTGATTAACCGTTCATAAAATTTTAATCATTCAACAATTTTAGAACAAATTGAATTATTGGCTTCGTTGACCTGGTAAATTCAAGTTTATACGCTCTAGTTTCATTTACCTCGCTTCTGCGACATAAAGGTTCCAGTAATGCTTGTAATTTCACTAATATTGACATTTAAATGCCGTCTTAACTTTATTTTTCGGACAAAATAAGAACCACTTACTTCTAGCAATAAAAGTTTTTGAAACAAAATCCCTCTACACTTTACCTTCTCTCGTCCCTTTTCTAGATTTATTTAAACCTAAGTCCCTAAGGACTTCCGAGGTCAGGTAACATCTTGAAAATAAAAGTGTCAAGTCCGGAAATGAAAGAGCTTTTATTCAAAAATAATTCCCTCGTGAAATACCCTGAAAAAGTGAAAACCTCCCTCAACTCTCTTATCATCCCGGCTCATATTCTAATCATTTAAAACGTCTCTTCCTCCACCCAAACCCCAGCGAGTTTATTTCAAACGAAAAATACACCGGCTCCTTGTGCCATTTAAAAAAGAAAAAACTATCGATCCACATTTTCAAAGGAGACGAGTCACTCACCCAGTGACCTCATGACCCCGGGCCGCTTTTACCACTGGGCGAGCGGCGCTCCATCTTGAATGCAGCCGACGGAGGGCACAAAGTCTCTCTCTCTCTGCGTCGGGCGTCAGTCGATTGAATAGCTCGGGCTTGCGAGCAAAAATTTTCGAAGCCCGATTGTGGGAACTAATTGAAATGGCTGATATTACGCGATTCTCGTTACTGCGACGGTGGCGAGCGAAAACGTAATTATTACTCGGGGTGCTGCAGCTGGTGGGTTTTCTTCGCCAGGAGAAGTTAAAATTTCGAGTGTAGGTGTTGGAATTATGAATTATTCCAAGGCGAATGTGTTAATTTCTGGTTCGCTTGATTTTTCGCCGTTTCTACCTGTTGGTTTTCGATGTTAATGATGTAATTTGAGATTTCAAATTGCAAAGGGGCAAAGTGGCGTATACGTGTACAGGTGTGAATTATGTATTTTAATTTGTGAAGCAGTTGGGTTTGATAAAGGAGGCTAATAAATTTCCCGGAATATCGACTATTACTGGGAAAATAAATTATGTTTTTACACGTAAAATATCATTTCTTTTTATTTTAAAAACTGGGTGCTACGAATAACTTTACATATAGTTCTTTTTATATACTTAATTTATGATTTTAATTTTAAGTATAAAGTCTTATTTAACTACGAACTTCAACAGACTCAGATAGTATAATGGACTAAAAATCGCTCGCCATCTTATAATCATTATCTTAATGTCTAGGTGCATCCTGCTCTTAAAAAGCCTTATCGCATCCCCGACCCTCTTCAACTAACCCATTCAAAATCACAAAAAAAACTCACAATTTTAAAATTCCAATCTTACCTCACCAGCAAATTCAGCCCCATTTCACGGTACACAGAGTAGAATCAAAAACAGTTTCCACTCTCTTACGCGGAAAGCTCCCCGTGACGCGGGCTAATTAAAGTCTAAAGCGTCGCGTGCGCGCGCCCGCGCAGAGCCGACTTTTACGTAAGTGCGAAACGCGAGCGAGCTGCCTAAAGCACCGCAGAAATGCATTCTGGCTTTATAGCCGGCGTGAGAGAGCGAGCGAGACGGCAACTTCCACCTCTTTTGCTTTGAGCTTTCGTGTGGCGAGCTTTCAAGGACGCGAGCGCGCGCGTTAACCTGGATTCGTGAAATGGTTTTGAGTAATGCTTTTTTTTCTTTTAATGCTTTGGGACTGGTAGTTTGTGATTGGAGAGTGGATAATTGGGGGATTGATGTTGATTGATTAGGAGATAATCGTGATAATGAAAAAATGGAGTGGGTGGTTTATAGTTGGATTCTTTGATCGATATGCCAAGCTTTTTGGATTATTATGAATTTTTTGGAAAGTGTACGTTTTAAAAGTTGTTCGCGAAAAGGATAATCAGTGAGAATAAATAGAATTACGTAGGAATTATGTAGTAAAGATGAGCAAATAATATATTATTAGTTTATTAATTATTATTCTTTTAATTCCAAGTTAAGCTTATGGATGTGACTACTAAATATTTGATTAAAATAGCTACTTAAAAAAATAGACGTAATTTTTTTGCCTGTCTTTGAACAAATAAAAAAAGAAGGATCTTCAGAAAAACTATGAGTATGAATGTATATGAAATACCTTACGTCATAAAAAGAATTTTTTCATAATGAATTTTCTTAGGTTCGTAGAAAATTTAACACGCTCGCACAGGAATTTTTCAAGAGTAATCACTCAAATGCTAGTACATGAAAAGAATTTTATGCACACATGAAACTAAAATACACACTAAAATACATTATTTTTCAAATTAAATAGTGACATATAATTTAAATATTAACCCTTTGTTTCGTTAAAGCTACGATGAATTATTTTACACTCTAAATGATTCTATAAAAATGAGTTCATTATTTTTACTATTACTTTCATTTTGATACATTTTATGATATTTTATTTATTCAGGACAAACAATCGCTCTAAAACTATTTAATGAAACGCACAGTTTTTAAAATTAATACAGATTCTTAAAATTTTCTAATACTTAAACATTAATATTTTTTTTAAAGTTAAACAAAAAAGACGTAAAAGCCTTAGCTAATTTCATATATTTTTTTATATTTTAAAAGTTAACAAATTAGTTAAATTTAATTTTTACAATACATTTCTTTTAAGCTATTTAATCACTTTTAAATGACTTCTATAATGTTCACTTTAAAACTTGGCTTCTACTTCAAACGTGAATTGAGAACAAGAAACGACTAAATGAAATTTTATAAAACCGTGTTTTTATGTAATAAGGTTGTTTGTTATTCAAAGAAAAAATAACTCTATGTAATATTAAAAATTTCCTCTTATCCTCGTTCATTAAAAAAAAAATAATAACAATAAAAATACAAATAAAAATAGAAATCCACAAATCAATCCATCTACACTTTACAACCCAAAAAAAACAGACCTAATCAACCTACTCGCGTGCCTACCCGCCAAACTTCTCACATAAACATCAAATACCAATTACCAAGCAAGCCCCAACCAGCACCCCAAACTAAATATTCATCATCCTTCAAGCAACATCATTCCCCAACGAGCATAAAAAATGCACATGTCAATCGATCCAACGAAAGCCGCGGCTGATTAGAGAACCAGCTCGTCCCGCGATATCAAAGCTCCATCCGCCATCTCACTCGGCGCGTCTCAAACGAGCCGCGAATTCCATTTGAGGCGCGCGAGCCTTTGAAAAGGGCCCTCGAGGCGACCTTCTCTCTTGCTCCACATGGCGGAAAAGCGAAGACTGCGGGACGGAGAAAAGCTCGGGAGTGGCTCGCGCTCCGCGGATATAGCGTGGAATCGTGCCAATATTGCTCTGGGACAGCTCGACGTTTGTTGCGCGCGTGTCTAGGCATTACGAGCGCAATGGCCTGCTGTGTGTGACTATCTCGTTGTTGACCGGGTATAGGAGGCTGGGAGTGCTTTCTTTGGGAGAGGGGGGGAGTCGCGCTGGCCGGAAGCTTGCGAGCTTTCGATGCAGGTATGTGCGTTACGTGACTTTTTTGAAAATAATTGCGCGTTTGTTGAGGGTTGAGGTAGCGGGTGTTTGGAGGTGAAAGCGAAGGTGTACACGTGATTGAAATAAGATTGCATCTAAGCTAACTTTTGCAATAAAATCTAGTATAATATAGAATGTTGTAAAATATACAATATAAAGTTACTCAAATACGCATTGATATCAAAATTTATCTTGGGATATTTGCTTACTGCACATAAACGTGATATTTTATATGAATTTTGAACAGTATGAAATCATCATAAACTAACTTTGAATACAAAATAGGTTACTATTCGAAGTCAGTTTAGAAGTAGCAGTTTAATGGCTATAACAACATGCATTTGTATATTCATTAAAATCTCAACGTAAAATAATGTTCCAAATATTTCATTTAATTTATATACAATATTTGATCGATGAAAACTTTTTTTATGCATAAGTATAACGATTTATTTGTAATGAGATCAATAATTTTTCTACTCGGTTTTTTAATAAGTCTGTTACTTTTTTATATTGCTCCCCTATAATGCTGACATCTCCTCGTGCAGATTTATCAAACCTCTCGTCATCGACTTGATGATGCTACACTTCTCTGATTATGACGCTACGTTGGGCATCAGATGATTACAAAGTAAACCCTTCTAGTTATAAGCTGTGACTATAGTAAACTATTAAGCCAGTAGCCGCACAGATCCTCGTTTGGCTTTTCGAAGCCAATGGAATGGTCGCTTCGGGCCTGCCAAACGACTCCGAAACGACCAAGCGTTTTGATCTCTAATATACTATAGTTGGATTGGATAATTAACCAGGATCGGCTCATATAAAGTTCCATTGTAGAATTCACAATAGCATTATACAAGACAGTATCGGCATGTAAATTCTCATTGTGAATAGATTTGGTATGCTTTGCGTTACGTTGCTGATTTAGACGACAGAAGACAAGAAAAGATGAAGAAGGGATCTATTCAAATTGAAACTTGAAAGCACCACCCCACCCACTTTCTGTCCGTTATTCAAACTCAGGTAGATTATTGACCTAGGCGAACTATCCGTTGTTGTAGTGCAGATGAAGAAAAGTCTAAGCTTAGACTTTTCTTAGAAGCGCACGTGTGTGTGTGTGTGTGTGTGGATGAATGGGTTTGTGTGAGTGGGTGTAAAAATATTTTAAGAGTATAGAAAATGTGTCATTTTTCAAATCAACAATATAATTGTCGACCAATCAAAAATATTAAATTAATAAACAAATTTTATATTTGAACTACGTCGCAGGTTATATTTTAACATACGTGGCGATAAATATGAAGCAGTCCTTTTTACAGAGATTCTCCCACGTTATTAAAACATTTATTATTATTGAACTTAAAAAAGGAATATTTTAGTGATCCAAAGTAAATGATGTTTGACTACTTTTACTTATATTTATTCAACTGAATCGTTGAATCTACTGTGGTTCCAAGAAATAAACCATTAATTATAATACTAAGAAATGAAAATCCTAAATACATAATTTCAAGAAACTTCATTTACTACAATATATTTAGATATTCAAAAATAAATATTTTTGAGGATATCGATAGGTTTTACCTATTTAATGTTATAAAATACTAATTATCATAAAAATAATTAAATCTTAAAAACTAAGTTTTAAATAGCATTAAATGTTCAAATAATGATAATTAAGGGTTTTGCCATATGCATACACTTTTGATTTTAATTATATAGCATTGATGCTGTAAACGGTTTAAATATTAGTAATAAATATAGCATTATTGTTGTTAGTATAAAGTCATTTGTCTCTATTCTACATAAATAATGAAACCTTCACATCTAAATTAAACATAGATTCAATTCGAAAGTGTGTGTGTGTGTGTGTGGGTGGGGGCTGTATGTGTGTGGGGGGGAGGGGGCTCTGTGTGTGTGTGTGTGTGTGTGTGTGTGTGAAAGAGAGAGAGAGAGAGAGAGAGAGAGAGTCAAAAATTAGCCTATCCTAGCATTTTCTTCAGGTCTTCGGCAAGAGAGAGGGAGGGGGCAAGAAGGTGGAAAATCATTTAAAAGCAGACGGATCCCTTAGGCTCATCACAGTTTTGCTCTTGCGATGATTCAAGAACAATACCTCTTCTTCAGCTGTTTTCAACAAATATTATAGTTCACAAGAAAGATGGAAACGATCGGCAATAACCATAAGTTTACCCTCTATCGCAGACTGTGGTTCAGTTTGATAAATCGAATATTGGATATGACATATACAAGAGAAGCCCTACCACATCGAATTTGTCGTTCATGTTATATTACCGGCTAAGGAAAACCTAAGGAAAATTGGGTGTGACTAGCGAATGCTCTCATCTAAGCAGGGTATTTCGCGCTAACACCAGACTAGACCACGTAAAAGTAATTACTGATGGTTGTCGTCTATGCCCAATTATTTTTAACAAGTTGCATTGTCAGAAGATTTATATCGAAAAACGCCCTGGAGAAAGGATAAGCAAATAAAAAATGTAAGTATAACAATAATTTGTTGAAATAATTAGAAAGTTATAGTATCCTTTTTTGCATTCTGCAAAACCTATTAAGATAACATTATCTTAATAAAAACAAGTTCTGAAATAAATAATTTCTCAATGATGGTTTATCCTTGCTCGCAAAATAGTCCTTGACGACAAATTTGTCCGTCCCGGCTGAAGCCTGCGGCTCGCTGGGCGCTGAGAGAATAACTTAAAATTTCAGATCTTATAAAACTTCTTTAGAGTTTTTTCTTTCAATTTTTATTTTCCGAACTTCATTAACTTTAACTATTTATTTTCAAAAGATAAAATTAATGAGAAGACTTTAATAACCTCTAACGATCGATTTGTGTCAACAGGTCATCAGTGAAGCTTTTCCGACTTGATTCAATCTACTCGACCATGCACACAGTATAAAGAGCTTAAATTTTGCACTTGCATAGCGGCCAACAGTGATCTACAGGTGTAGAATTTGCAACGTGTCAGAGTCTTTGTCTCCAGGAAAACTAAAGGCATTTTCGCAAAGTGCTCAAAAACCAAAATTTGAGAAATAAGCTGGACGTTTGAATATTATTGAAATTTTCAGTTTTCAAATTATACAAGAAAAATTTAATTAAATAAAATTTTTACAAATTAATACGAATATATAATTCTTAAATTTTGCTTCATCGTAGAGGATTTGTAATAAAACAAGTGAATCAAAATATACTATTTCTAGACAATT
>JAPYZA010009452.1:0-18939 GCA_030522685.1 Eupelmus azureus | reverse complement strand
GTGAGAGAAGGAGAGAAAAACATTTCTGAACGCTCACGCTTGCATAAACCGTCACGCTAGCTTGCAACTACGAACAAGCATTTTATGCTTAATGTTCAAATCTACTAAGGCAGTCAAAACTATATTACAGGTGAAGTAGTATTATTATACCGTTAATTTGACGCTTTCTTTTTATTTATAAATAAGGCTCTTTATTTTTAGATGCTGAGCTGTAAATCTAACTAACTAGCGGGTAACAATGAAGTACACAGTTAGAGTAAAATTTCACTGGAATAATTAAATAATAAAATACAGAAACAATATTAAAGAATAAAAATGTTTTACAACTGCGATTGATTTTTGCCTAGTGATTCTTTATGACTATAAAGAGACATGAAAAAAATGTGACTTCAGCTGTAAAAGTATCAGCAATCGTAAAAAGATAAAGCAACCTTAAGCCTCCCTACTCTGCGAATGTTATCGAAGAGGCATTAAAATTTTGCTCTGAAACCTTTCCTCACGCAACGTTCATAAAAATCGCGTCGATGATAGCCGCATATTTTTTAAATCCAACTAAGAAAACTTCCTACGTTTAGCGCGGAGTCAGTCATAATTTAAAATGCAGGAGGATCCGACCGCTTTTGAGACGATCTCCTTTTTTAAGAGGCGGAGATCGATTTTGTGATGGCCTTTTTTACTTGCAAAAGAGAATAAGAAAGAGAGCAAGTATGTGTCGGTTTTTAAAGGAAGTGCATGAACTTGCGGACAAGTTACAGCTATGCTTTTGCTCTATCACGAAGTTTTAAACTGTCGTCGCTCGACGTTCGTGCATTTTAAAATTGAGGTCCTGAACTCGACCCTTCTTTTTTGTGGTCTTCGCGTGAGCCGCGCTAGCTTGAATGGAAATTAAAAGGATCTTTATGATTTAAGAGCGTTTAATGTACCTATAACACACAGAAAAATTATTTTTTATGCCACTCTCTTAAATGAAATGTTACGTATTAATAAGTAAAATTTTATTCATGACTTCAAAGAATTAAACAAAATAAATTTGTTTCAAACTTTGTAGTATTATAACGTGACTAAATTTTAAGAATTGAAGAAAAATTAAAAGGATAATTTTGCAATAATCGAGGGGCTACAAATCATATGAGAGTTATTGGAAAATAGTAGAGGATAGGGAGTAAACAGGGATGAAATAGTCACTTTGTATTAAATGTTAAATTTCAAATGTTACATGTTACTGTTTTTTGCATGTGCTGATAAGTTTAAAAACATAACAAGATTATTTGTAGGTTTAAATCCATTTTTTAAGTGAGATTGATAGTTAAAGAAAATCAGCTTGTAGATTAAAAATGGTATATTAGTTTGAGAGACACAAAAGTGCACATAGATACACGCATACAAAGACATAAAAATAACTTCCTTATTGAAGAAACAAAGAAAAGCACAAAAAGGTACAACGGTAAATCACCAATAAAAGCGAAAGCTCTTATCGTAACGACTGTAGAAATTTTAAAAAAAGAAGAAAATTTCCGTTCTTCACTGACACTTTCAACAGACAAAAAGCTTATCAGCGTCTTTCGTAGAATTTCCTATCCTACCATTCCTTTTTTTTACACAGTCGATAGCAGAGCGGCAGTTCGAATGCAAAGTTCGTCGCCAGAAAAATGAGCGGTGAAAACGCGTCTGTCCATACTTGGAAAATTATCTTCGACATGGTATCACCGTCCGCAGGATGAAAAGTCGTTGCGTTCGGCAGGTCATGAACTTGTCGCGACTATGGGCTGCCTGGTGAACTTATGAAAAATTCTTACCTACAAATCTTTTTCTTTTATACATAAACAATTTTTTGTAAAATTTTAGTTGTTTTAATACTAAGCTTTTAAAAAAAGAAAAGTAAAGAAAAAAAAATTAAATTAAAAATTAATTAATTTAATTAAATTTAAGAAACTTTTTAAATTTAATCTTTAAACTTTATTTAATTTAATAAAAATTAAAGAAGAAAAACGTTTACTGTAAACAAAACGTCTCAAATAAAAAAAGATAATGCTCTGGCAAATATCAAACGTAAAAAAGAGAGACAATTTTATGCATAAGTATTTAATTAAAAGTCATGTGCTACTTTTCTCTGTGAATCGTCGTTTCCATATTCTTACACAATTAGAAAAATTACTTTTGCAATTTATACATATTATGGAATTTTTTTTCCGTTTGCGAATATTTTTATGTTTTATTTCGCTCTGGTACAATTCTTGATTTCAACGCACGTACATGATTCTTTCAAATTACGTTTAGCTTTTCTCTTCTTTCCTTCTAACTTTTTACTTGCGTACCCTTTGCACTCCTGAAATACTCCTGAGACTATCATTCGTAAAAGTACAAATTTTATCAAATTTATCTACCTTAAAAGTTTTATATTTCATTTTACCTTTTATACTCTGGTGCATTATAAAATGTTATTAAGGAAAATTATGTTAAAAATACAATTAGGACTATTGAAATTATTACTTATTTACTAGATCTATCAAAGGATTAGAAATTAATATTTTCATCAATTTATTAAATTTTAAAATGTTGTTTCTGCAATGTTTATTGTCTCCTTTTTATGTTTATTAACTAAAGAAATCATTCTCCGCAATTTAAATAAAATCTTAAAAACCTCCCCAAAATAAATACAGCGACATCGCAATTTCATTGTATAAGGGACCATGGCGCAAACCCCTTTGACTGCGCTCGTTACCTCTCAAAGGACGCTTCGTCATCGTTATCGCACCGAGGCCATTTCGCGCGAACGTCGAGTGCGGAAGGAGCGATAGACGCTCACACGCGCCCGGATCGGCGTTGCTTAACGTCATTTTCTTTACGCTGGCGCAAAAAAGGGTAAAGCAGAGCGAGTCCTAATCCAGGGATAGCAGAGAGCTTATCGGGAGACTGCAGACGTGAAGAGGTGCAGTCTTGAGCGAAATCTGGAGGAGCTTGCACTCGTTTGAGCGCTCGCTTTTTTGATCTTTCGAGAGATTTCGTTTGGATGATGAGATTTGATATGCTATTGAGAGAGGGTTTAAAGATTCTCGTGAAGTGTGATGATAAGTAGTTTTATTTTAGTAAGAAGGATAATAAGTGGCATGGCTGACTATACAGAACTGTAACTACTTAAAAATAACTCTTCAAGCAATCATGTATTACTTATAAACTTCATCCCAGCAAATTGCCTCATAAATTAAATGACATAAGAAATCTAGTTATTACTTTTTAAGTTCAATGAAAAGTATACGACTAACATTTTGTGAAAAATGCAGTAAATATTATACGGCATTGGTTCAGCAAATTCTCTTAAAGTTACTCGTTTTATAACATTTTATAAAGATTTTACGCAACGCTTTAAAAAATCTTTTATTACTTAGGAATTCTTAAAAATTGTGTATTGTCATATTAGAGTCTCAAAATTTGTTGATGGACTACATTTTAATTTTTCGAAGTATCACTGAAATAGCTATTTTCTTGTTTTAATTATTTTTGAGTTTTTGTACAAGTACTGTGATATTGCAAGTTATTTTTTATAATATAACTAGTTTAGATGCACATCTGAACCGAATAGCATCAAGGGTAAAAGATAAAGAGAGTAAACCGAGAAATGACAAACGGGAAAGTTTGTTGCGCGTAATAAGGTCGAGTTAAGGTCGGGGTAGGTTGTGAACCTTACGGATATATTGTCCGAGACAGGAGGTCAATGTGGAAAAAGAACAAGAGACAATGAGAGATACTCACGAGGAAAAAAACAATATGCTGTTAATCATAAGAAAAAAGAAAGAACAAGTGAGAGTGAAAGACAGGGAGAGAGAGAGAGAGAGAGAGAGGGAGGGAGAGATAGAGAGAGAGAAAGAGAGAGAGATAACGAATCATTGAAATAAATACGCTTGAAATAAAGTAGGATTTGACAGAATACAGTATAAATAAAGTATTTAAATTCATAAATTATGAAAATGTATATTTATTTACTCAATTTCTGTAAATTTTATATAAAACCAGTGTAACGAGATTACTTTTTAATTAAGACAGATATGTTACTGTTATTAACTATGTAGATTGAAATTAGTTTAATACAACGTCCAAGCTATAAAACTTTTATTGATCTCGTGCAAAAAAGTTTGCGGTTTATCAAAAGATCTAGAACAAATAAATGTGCGACCAATGAAAGTAACATAAAACCAAATAAGAAAACCTGGGTATAGAGAGGCAAACTCTAGATACAAATTGGAAGAGAGAAAAAGAAAGATTAAGAGAGAGAAACGACAATATCGAGAAGAAAGAGACGACGACAGAAAAAGGCCTTCGACAAGTCGACCCTCCCAATTTTCCTCCCTTGGATTCGATCAGTTCTTTCTGGTTGCGCGGGCTTCTTGATATCGAGACCGAAGGATGAAGTTACCGTTGCTGCTCCATTGAAATGCCGCTGATAGTTTTCAAACTCGAAATAATCCACTTATCTTTGCCCAAAGGAGATCTCTCTCTCTCTCTCTCTCTCTCTCTCTCTTTCTCTCTCTCTCTCTCTCTCTTCCTCTCCCTCTCCCCCCCCCTCTCTCTCTCACACTCTCTTTGTCTCTCTTTCCCTCTCCCTTGCTCTCGCTTTCTCTCTCAGTCTCTCTGTCTCTTACCCTTGCTCTCTCTCTCTCTCTCTCTCTCTCTCTCTTTCTCTCTCTCTCTATCTTTCTCTCATTCCCTCTTTTTTCTCTCTCTCTCTCACTCTTTTCTATTCTACTTCCGTTTCTTCTTTCATTGAAACCATCTGTACAGTAATGTGTGACATGGAGGAACATCTTTTTAAGGTGAGGACATAAATTTGGTTACAAGCCCAAAGTAAGTTTCCAGAGAATATCGCTTCGCTGACATTTAATGCTTTTAGTTTCTTGCGATTTCCATCAAATTTTGCGTTTCAATATTTCTGTTTTTGCGTAATCGCTCGAGAGGGTGGATTTATCGTTGCCACAAAAACTCGCATGCATTAGGATAATTTTATGGCTGCAGTGAGAAGTGAGGCATTATGCAAATACGTACAAGTACGTTCGAAAATATGTTATTCTTTTTGAGATTGTTAATAAAAATACTCATTTGTTAATTTTAATAAGAAATTTTAAAGTTTATTAAAAATTTTAGGATCTAGTAAAGTAATAATATGTGGCTTTTTAATTTTTATTAATTTCGTTAGAAGTGAGCAAAAATCATAAAATAATTAACGAAAACCATTAAAATCAACTACTGAAATAGGAAATAAAGTTTTATTCAATACTATAATATAATGTAACCAAGTGAGAAATTAAGTTTTGTTCGTGCAGAACTCAAAGCCTATAATTTAAAACTGAAATAGGTGAGATGGGATCACTTTTTTTAAATAAAATATGTCATATTCACATCAAATGAATTATGCAGGTACACAACACAAAAAATACTGACAATGAGAGTAACATTGTACTTTCCGTTTAGATTATTATGAATAGTTATAATATTTGCTTGTCATATAATTTTTGTAAAATTCACCTAGCTTGAAAAATGTTAAATAAAAAAGTTCTTTCCATAAATGTACCAGTAGTCAAGTTCAATCAACCAAACCTGCTCAAAACTTTTCATCCTAAGCAACAATGACATTCCTAGAAAGTATCGTAAAGAAAAAAAACATCGAAACATTTTTCTTGCATCACTGCGCATTTCCCATCCCTCCATCCTATTTTCCAACAAAGCTCCTATATCTCCCCAACCGTCACATCTCCTTACCAACCCTCCAGTCAGATCCACATCGCGAAGCTACTGGCATTCAAAAATCGCATTCTCATACACACATGTGAAGAGGTAACGCAAATTCATATCGATTACGCGTTTCGGAGGACCCGGGCCAGAGTAGTTCACTTCATCAATCATATTGGTGCGCGCTGGGCCAAAGCCCCGGGGCTAGATCTCGTGTGTCGAGGAAGTTTTTAAGCTTGGAAGGAGGAGACGGAAGCTGCTGCCTGTGTCCCGATGAACGCGACGAATCATGTAATTGCTTTCGTGGGACTTTAGCGCTTATGTAGGCTAGATTATAGTGACGCGCGTCTGTGTGTGTGGGCGTTACATTGGGGAAGGAAATGAAATTTGATGTTTATAGGTTGTAAGAGAAGGAGATCGAATTGTCAGTTTGATGCTATTTTGGGAGGAGTAAACAGTTTGATGGATTACATGTTCACTTGAATAATGTGCAATTTTATGATATTTCATATTTTTAGTTCATGGATCTCGCATTTTAGTTTGTCAGGAATTCGATTCATAACACAGATAAAAAATTTCGAATTGATGGCTCGAGGGAACGAACCTCAATTTAATTCGTGCGATTGCTAACTATGCTACAAATATTTCACGGCCTGTCGTTGCCGTAATCTACATTCTCAAACGACGATCCGATAACAAGCCATACAATTACAATCCAGCATCGAATACCGCTTATAAGCGGCATTTATCCTCCAGGGAATTACATCATTAGTCACTGCAGTATCTGCATCCGACCAATAACTCATCATGCTCTCCGTCAATGAATCTCTAAACAGTATAACACCTATCAAACCAGCCCCGCCCATAAATCAGCTCGCGTCAAGACGAGCGATATATCAGGAAACTGCAAGAAACAAGACAGCCATCCCGCACGTGCGCAAAGGACTTTGAGGAAGCCGCGGGTATTAACGCGTCTTAGCGTCGCTCGCTCGACTATCCTAATTGAATTCCGTCGTTGAGGCGCCACAGCGTCGATATTGATTCGCAGGAAGCCGCGTTAAAACCGCGCGTTGCCTTCCGCCGCGTCTTAACGACAGCAGGCTTGATCCCGAATTACGCGAGAGATGATCGCCCGAGAGGTAATCTCGTTAACGCTGCGTAGCTCGAGCTCGCGTGGGTGTAATGGAGAAGTCGGACCTTACTTCGTTAGAGCTTGTTAATAAAGGTCCTTGTAAGGTTTGCCGCTGGGTGGTGGTGTCGGGGGGGAATTTTTCGAGGAGCTTCTTGCGTCGCGCGCTGCGCTTTTATGGGAGACAGCGCAGCCGGAATTACCGCTCGTTACTAGCTGAAAATTGTGCGATTAGAGTTTAATTAAGGGCAGCTGGGTCTTTTTCTTTTAGGTAGTTATCGCGCTAAGTTTTTAAGTGGAGGATTTTCGAGTATAGAGTTTAAAATTTGATGTTCTTTTTTAAAAGCGGTACGATGTGTTAATCAGGAGTTTAGTAATTAAGAATCAGTAGATATTTTTAGTAGATGTTTCATAATTAAAGAATTATAAATAATTATAAAGTAAACTACTATTCTAAAATAACTGTGAAAAATGTTGAAAGAAAATATATAATGGCAGTAGAAACAGACAAGTAGTGTTAGGCAGCGGTTCTAATGAAAATTTGATTAATTGAATATTTTCTTCCCCATCAATAACAGATCAATTATCATTTACCAATTTCTTCCATCGCCAACAAAAATTCATTACAGCCCGTTACACCCATTAATAATCACAATTTGCAAAAAGAAAGCCGATTTACCAGCAATATAATTAATAATAAGAGCAAAAAATTAAGCGTTCAACGGATCGTAATAAACTTTATCCAATTAAGTCAGCGGCAAGAAACGATTTTTCTCAGGACTATCGAAACGGCAATACCCTGTATTCTCGTTATCGTGTCTGAAAGCGTTTTCTCCTCGAATGTCGCGCGTTTTCCGATTCGCTGTTTCTTTCGGACCGAGCGCGCATCCGGTCAGAGTGCAAAAAGATGCTATGTGTCTACCTGATGGCGGGCAGCGATGCACGCGTGATCGGAAAATTGCTTTTTTACCCTTAAATTGTCACGCTAGTCGACCGGCTGCAACTGCGGCACGTATATAAAGTAAAAATTGAGCTTTGCTTCCTTTTATTTTTGTAGCGGATGGTGGTATTAAGTAATTTCAGAGAAGCTGTTTTCTTTTAAAATATTGTGGGTGAAATATTGTTCGAACAATATTATTTGAAATATTTTACTGTAAAATGTTTAATTATATCTTTAATGAAATAGGTTTGAAGAAGATTTATGAGATTATTTGAGTAAATGATAAAACATGATTTTGCTATCATCAATATTATTGTAAGAATCATTCATATGAAATAAAATAAGTTACATTTGACATTAATCTTCGAAAATGAGATATTAATTCAACTGAATAACGTCATCAGCAACATTTTATTACAAAATCATATGTATCATAGGATTAATTAATCAAAATTCTATCCCAATAAATAAATTACGCAATTAGCTTCTCGCGCATTCTCATGCATGTAAAGCCACAAAACAAAGCTTATCAGATCGAAAGGGAAATTTTGTACGCTAATTACGTGGCTTTTATCGCCCGTTAAATCTAGCACGACACCGTACGATTAAAGAGCTCGACAGCTTGCGATATGTGTGCCATATAGAACTTTATGCTAGCCACTTATTGGGTAAAGAGGGTACCTCTATTTTGATATATTCTTTTCAACAGGAAAACGGTGAATTTTCTGAATATTTTATTGAATTATTTTTACTTATTTTTGGGATTACTTAAGCAAGTTCTAATACCGACTTAGTGTTTTAAAAAACTAAAATGATAAAATGAGTTATTTTTAAAAAATATTAATGCTAAACTCAACATTTTGTATAATTAAAAGCTGCAAAACTACTGAAGAAAAAAAAATTAGAAAAACAAACAAAAATTGTATGTCAACTCGAAGACAGTTCTTCAGCCCGACTACCACTTAATAACCCAGCATCACACTCAACATCCGAGAAACAGAGACGGCCCCTTTTCACAACAAACCATTGCCCTCCATCCGCGCAGAAGAATCCGTTCCATTTTCATTTCCCGTACGCCTCCTCTCCTCTACTGTATACACAAAGCAGAGCGAACCGCGCGTCGGCGCTAGTTCTCTTTCTCTCTCTTTCTCGCGCAGAAGGAGAAGTGTATAAAGTTTTACGAGCCGCGCGACTTCGAAGTTCGATCCTAAAAAGCGGCAAAGGGTTAAAAGTCCCGCGCGGCATAAACTTCCGCGTTCTCGTACGCGTGGGATGTTGATGTTTTTCGGGGTTATAAAAGCGCGGAGCTCCAGCCCTGCGCGTGGCTTTTACGGTCTCACGCGCACGCGCCTCCGATGCGTTGACGATGAACAGTTACAGCCGCGAGGGTAGGTAGAATATGCAGAAAAAAAAGGAAGTAGGTTGGACAATTTTTTTCTTTGTTGGGCGGCTTTTTCGAATTTTACGTTCGCGTGTGAAGTGAATTTTTCGGAAAAAACGTGTGTTTTCGTAATTGAGCTGCGAAGATAATATTCGAAATATTTGGGTATTTTTCAAAAAAATTTAGACAGAAAATGAAGATGAAAATGACAATAATTCGTGAGTGAAAAAATACCTTTTATACTAGCAAATCTAATGACTTGGTCTTTCTAATAAAAATTACTATTTAAAAGGCTTATAATTTAAATGTAAATAATATATGTTATTTTTGTAATTTTCATCTACATATCTAGTTAATTAATATTAGAAAATTGTATGAAAAGGCTTTAGAATTATTAATACAAGTTTATTACTTATAAAATAAATGATTAGATTAGACCAATTATTAAATAACTGAATAAATGGCTATTTTATAGTACATAGCTATACACATAATCTAATTTTCATATAATAATTTGGCAACCTTATTAACGTTCTACTGAAAATAACTCAAACTGCAATGTCAAAATTCAATTTGACGCAGCAAAAAAGCTTTTCATAATAACCCGATATTCACCATCAAAGCACACAAATTTATCCAATAATTAAACTAGCCGGTGCTTCAAAATCGCGAACCACAAAAGCATTCCAGTCTTCTCGAGCCCCATCCGAATTCGCAATCCTCTGTCAGACATCCTCGCGAAACCAGGCTCAATTGGCCTGTCATCAACGCACGCTTGTGCTGGGCCTAAGACCTTCCCTATATGTACGTATACATTGCGGCACGGCTCGACGTTGATCCAAGACCAAATTTCGCGAGACATATATCAGATGGGGTGTGTGAGAGAGGGAGAGAGGGAGAGAGAGAGAGAGAGAGAGAGAGAGAGAGAGAGAGAGAGAGAGAGAGAGAGTTTGCTGAGATCGAGTTGTTATCGGGTCCAAGTGCTGAGCGTACATGATCTGCTGGCATGAAAGGAGGATTTGTTAATGGGTATAAGGCAAAGGAATCTCCGTGTAGATTCTGTTTTTACAACCTTCATTCTTGTGATTTCTGGAGTGTGGGCCTAAATTTCGTTTTTCGAGGAATCTGTTGATTTAATGAGCTTTGGAAAATGTTGTATACTGAGACTTCTTTGATGTGGATTAGATTTTAAGATAATTACTTATATTCCCTTATAGTTACAAAGGATTATAAAAAGCGCTTCGAAAAAAATGTAATTTAAAAAAATCTCTTTGCATATACCTTCTTGTACATAACTTTTTTATTAGACTACCTCGCTTATTGCCAAGGCAACTATCGGGTGCAAATACGACTAAAGTACATACAGGAATACTTATAAAAAAATGTCATGTTTATTCATGAACACAAAAAAATACAATATTTTCACAATTTTTATAATCTACTGCATGATATAGTATTTAACAAACATAATTATTTCTTTTTTAATTAATGGAACGTACGACTGCATGCGCAGTATATCACATCCTCATTAATTAAGCGCGAAATGAATTACATTAAAACCTACTTCACCACATACTTTGCGCTATCATCGGCATTAATTTAATCCAATCGCTAACTCACGTGATTTACTTCAATCTTCGTTAATCGATCGTATCTCATGATGCCTCCTGATGTACTCCCTATAAATTAATCTAATCACTCATACATCTCGCAATTCAAACAGCTCAAATATTATATCACCAATTAGTGTAATGAAAATCGGCCTATAAAGTACAATTTCAAGTCTCTCCACCCCCTTGACTGCGTATATAGGCTTGAATTTCCCGATCGATCGCCGGCGCGTATACGTAGGGGAAGCCCCGCGCGCCGGCGCCAATGATACATTTCTGTTGCTCGCACAACGCTGGAGTTACTCCTGTTCCTACCGTCCATTTGTTCCTTTCATTTTCCGCCCCTACGCGCGCGTGTTCGCCGAGAATGCATTTCTCCTGCTCTATTGATTTCGGCTCTGCGTTGTTACAGCCTGCCGTTGTCAGGGATTGTCGTTATTTTTATCTTTTTTCTTTTCCTGATCATTCAGTTTTACGCGGCATCAAAAGTCGAGGTGCTTTTAAGCGAGCGAGTGAAGGGTTGATTCAAATGCGGAATGTTGGTTAATTAATGGTGAGCGTGACAATGGGTAAGTACATGCTTTGTTGGTATTTCTATTATTTGTACAGTTTTGTGTTGATTGAATGGCACTCAGTTTGATTTTTAATTAGATACCGTAAAGATGTCAAATTAAAAGTTATGCTTTTCAAAAATTTCAAAGATTATTATATTATGAAGATTCGAATTATCTTTGAGTAAACGAATGTAATAAAGCTGTGTAATTCTAATTATATTTATAACAATGTAATCAGAATGTTTCAGACATATTAATTATCCTGGAGCAAATATTTTCACTGACACTTCAAAATATTCTGATAACACGCTAAGTTGCTAACCCAGACGCTAATCCTGAAATAACGCCGATTGTCGCAATAATGGAACTAAACTCATGGGAAAGCGATAGCTGCGAAATTGTCAAAGCCGCAATACCAAAGTACATCAACACTAGGAGAAAGTTGCGCGCTGACGCTGGGCGAAGCTTCTCCGTTCGAAACTCACGAAAACCGCGAAGTTCTTGTTTCAGCTTGTGCTGAAATTTCGGCCTTTGTCCACCAAGAACAGGAAAAGAAATTAAAAAACAATAATGAAAATCATTACACTATACTTCTCCAGTGAAATTCCCAAATTCACTAGTTCTATAAAAATTCATTAAATTTTTCAAAATACTATATCTTATTTCTGCTACATAAGCTGGAGATTAGGTTGGCTAAGTTGTTAGATTTTTTAAGGAAAACAAATAAAAAACAAATAAATAAATAAAAATATCTGCAACCAATCAGCTAGCAAATAAACAGTCAACAACAAAATATTCNNACTATTAATTGAATTAATTGAAAATTTGGTTAAATCAAAGTGTAGTTGATTCAATTAAACATTCCAAATGAATATTAAATATTCGCCTCAATCTAAAAGATCAAAAACCACAAATACTCAACAGTTTTCTGATCCACTGAGCTTCCACCGCAAGAAAAATAAACATCCCTCTACCTTCCTCGCTCCTTTACTCGCGCTTGGAAAAATCAACGCCCGACAGACGCTCGACAACACGTCAAATACACGTCGATTGATGGGAATCTTTATTTTTGCGGGACGCTGCAGCGCGGCACATCGCTTCGCTTCAGACACCTTGATGGATGTGTCCGTCTCGCGCGGCCGGCGTGCGCAATTGGCCGTGAAAGTGGCTCGGGGCTAATACGAAACTCGTATCGAACGCTAAATGGATGCTTGTTAACGAGGTGGAAATTATTGCGGATGTCTTGAAGACTTTTTTATTTCGATGGGGATTGGGATGCTTGATAGATTGTTGCATTCATGAATGTTTTATTTGAATTGGTTGTCTTTGATGGAGTATTTCCTGACGGGAAGCAGATTTTTTGTGGTGAGTAAATTTTGTGTTTGTATGGAAAGAAGATTTGTAAAATCCTTAGGTTAAAGAAAAATTTAAAATGATATTACATTGTTCATAAGCTATTAGCACAATTTGTAATTTTATATTGTTCTTCTGCAATTAATGATAAATTAATAATCAATATTCCTTAAACCACATAAATATCGGTGTTACGTCCTTGCATTATTTTCTTGAAAATATATGAAAATAACTTCATGTGAATTCGCGGCATACACGAGTGACTGTGTTTGATAGCTTTTGCATAACGCTCCATGAAACAAAAAAGTCTCTGTTACTGAAGAGATTTCCGGCTATTTCCAGGCTGTCCAGAGGCACTCAAAATTCTCGGATTTCCCGTTTGTCTTTTTATTGTTTTGTTTTCAGTGATTGACACTGTACTTTTTTACGAGTCTCTTAAAGTTTTTCTGCAATAAATAGAAGGCAGAGATGATACAATAGGATATCTCCAGTCGTCGAATAATTCATGAATGAGAAAAACTATAAAAGTCGATTTTATTGTCTTCTGATGATAAATAAAAACTTTTGATCATATATACACAAAATAAATGCATAAATCAAAACTCACACTACTTATTTAGATTTTCATCTTTTTCCATAAAATGTAATACTATCTTCTACCATCTTTATTAAATTCATAAAGCCGTGTCTAAATGTTATGCTTTACCCAAACTAAAATAAAAGAAAATCCAAACACTAAAGCTAATTGCAACTATTAAGCAATATACTTTCGAGCTAAATACACGTCGTCACGTAGTAATTTCTCGCAATTTCTTAATCAGCAAAGCGGCGATTCCGCTTTGTTTTTCATGGCTATGTCTAAGTCACTTACAAGAAGCAGGAAAAAGAAAACGCAAAGATCAGTATACTTTTGGCGAAACTTTAATTAAAGGCGTGCACGAACGTCTGCGGACACATTTGGAGAAAACGTTCAGCTAGTACGTGAGGTGAATTGCGTGGGAATTAAAAACGTTCTGGGGAGGGTCGCTTCCTCACGTCTTTATTACCGTGATTTTCTCGCTGTCCAAACGTTTTAGGTATGTAGTTATACTATTATGTAATTGTTAAAAGTTAAGGAAAAGACTATTCTAATGGCGTGTTATTACGATCGGCTTATAACTCATAATAATTAATAAATGTACTTTGCTGTATAATGAACGGTAAACGTTATTAAATAATAAATATTAATTTTTATGACAGAGTAAAAATTAATAAACAATCAACATTTTATTTAACGTTTTATTTAATTAACTAATTAACATTTTATGAATGTTTTTCATTCTATTTTATGATTACACAACAAAGATCTCATAAATAATAACCCTAAGCAAATAAAGCCTCACGAAACTGCATGCAAATAAAGTAAGCAATTTTAGAAACTAGATTTACAACCCTACCCAAATTATTATTCAGTTTAAATCACCGATAAGTGCCGACAGTTAACGGGACAGATAATAAAGATTGAAAGGCACGATATTAATCGCGCGCTCGAACCAAAATAATTTATGTATAATAATAAACGTTCGCCGGAGCGAGAGTCGGATATGACTTTATCACTGGCGTCGAATCTCGTTTTCCCGTACAATCCATCGACGCGCGCTATTGAGAAATGCGTTGTCTTGTTAGGCGAGAGACTCTGCCGTTGTATCGATTACTAGACGGAGGAGAATTGACGGCGTCGGGTCTGACGTGAGCGGCTGTCACTACTCATTCGATTTTACGAAAGGACGACTGTTACTACTTAGCTGACCGATTCGTGTCGAAGCAGGCGCCGATAATGAAGAAGCTTTCAGCGATGTCTTTCTTTTTGTTTATTGCGTAAAGTAAATGTATTGGGATAGTAAGGATAGAGAAAAGTATAAGACAATAATAATTGCAAACTATACATTGGTGGGAAGAATATTAGTTTAACAAGCGTTATTACTAATATCCATTGTAATAATTATATAATTTAGTGAATTATTTGAATTAAGTCAAGTATCGCTCCATAAAATACAAATATTGAAAAGCGCCGGTTTAACCAACGTCTTAACAGTTAAGAATTTCTTCTATCAGTACAGCATCCAGATCACCAAACTTTGTTACAATCCTTAACCAAAGAACCTCAACGTAACCTCATCGCTAAAAGACCTGTATCCAGCTCCTTCACCTCCGACAATTTCCAGCTTCTCTTAAAGCACGGAACAAAGACCCGAGGAAGCAAAAAGGACCTCGAGTACGCCGCGAAGACGAACCGATCAAAAACTTGCTCTCAGCGCGCGGCGTAGGTAAGGCGATATCCGCAGGACGCTACCTTCGCCTGGGAGCAAAAAAAGAGCACATTAGCGGAGAAGCGGCAAAAAGGAAGCTGCGGGAGAGATTGATGGAGCTGTGGGTCGTCGATCGACGAGTGCGCTGTCTCCCTTTCTCTCTTCGGTCATTAGAAATCCGATAGCCTATTCTCTTCCGCCGTTGAAGCGGACTCCTCGGGTTACGACGTCCTGGAAACGGATATACACGCGGGGGCGGCTATTTTCCTCGCGGCGAGTACTGACTACTGTGTTGTCTGGAGGATTCGAGGTGTTTTCCTTTTTTTTTCTTTTTGTTTTCGCTAGCGGGGAAAAGATGAGGCCGTGTATGATGAATGTCTCGGATGATTGAGGTGGTGTTGGGCGTGGGATGGTTTCAAGGATAAATCAATGTTGCTGTGATTGGGAAATAATGAATGGCGTTTAGGTTGTCAAGATCGTAATTTTGCAATAATCGGAGCAGGGTGAATGATGACTTGTACATTGGCGCGGAACATACTATGTAAGTTTCAATTTGTAATGCAATTTGTTATGCAATTTTCAGAATCATAAGTAGTTGAATGTCATATGTTTAAATAAATAACGCGTTTATTTCTGAGACTGCAATTTCTCTTAACTGGATGAGTATTGAACAAGATTAATTTAGAATTTAGGCAGTAACTATAGACTTTACGTAAGGATCTATAATGTGGATATATAAACTTAATCTTTCGTGAAACGCTCGAGGAGATTATTCGCCTATTACAGTCAAGTAAGTTTAATCGCTTCGCAAGAGTGAAAATTGAGTTTTAACCGAGTGGTTGTATGACTGCATGTTCCCTTTCAAAGAAACAGATTACGCTCTAAGAGATAGAGTTTCAAAGTTCTATTAAGGTTAAAATTTGATTTTATTTTAGACACGTATAGGTATTTGGCGCATCCTTATTTATATGCGTCACCGTGTAAATCGTCGTATCTTACTTCACATTTTAACGGCTGAATGTAGAGTAATATTTTTATATTCATGTAAGATATGATGTAAATAAAGCTATTTTATAAAGATTCTACGTATTGTCTTAAGAACTTTCATGTTTTCTGAGCACTATCTTAAAAAGTTGTGAATTGCCGTGTCTGACTAGACCCGGTATTTATCTACTACTTTGTAGATGTATGCATCCAAGCGAACTCTCAAACTTTAACCGCGTCTTTCTAAACTTTGTCTTCACTTAAGGAGGTCAATTTTGCTTGAATATACATAATATGATAGTCTATTCAAGTATTCTTGTTTAAAGTGCTCTTGTTGAATATTTTTGGTTCTGTGCCTACAGCATTATGTTTTTACAGATGTGTTAAGAACAAACGTCAATAAAACTTTTTATTGTATATTATAACATAAATAAATAGTTCACAATATCTACTGTTACAAAAAAATGAATACGTATAAAAGAAATTAAAAAATACGTATCGAAAGTACACTGAAATTATTATAATTTTTATCTTAAAAAGATCGAGAAATTCCGAACAAAGATCAGCCCACTAATTGCGTTATAACCATATCTTTACTCTTTGCATTCCCTTTTTTTCGTACCTATTCCCCACCTTCTCTTCCTCTCACTTCGGTTTACATTAACGACCGCTACGCCAGCTAGAGACAACTTAGCGGCCATTCGTTATGCAAAGTGGCCATTCTCCTGCTTCGAGAGTTAGCCCGCGAACTGAAATTGCAATAACGCGCAAAAGTTTCTACGCTCACGCACCGCTACTACAATATTTCTCTCTTCCGGTGCATTGTTGTGGTCCATTTGAATTTCGAGCGCGGAGAACGGACGGGATGAAAAAATAAGTGGCGTGATAAAGTGGGAGGCGGCGTTTGCTCATAAAAATTTTTAAATTTTTAAGAATCGAGGAGCAAATACTTTTAGTTTGCAAAGTTCAATTTCATTGAGATGATCGAAATTGAAAATTTCAAATTGAAGCGCTGTTGTCACAGTTACCCTGGATATTTTTTAATTAAAATTTATTGGCTATTTTATTGGCATTGGGCATAGGTACCAACTTTTATTCTATCAAGTATCGAATAATGAAAAAATAGAGTATAGATTTCGGTTGGAACTATTACAACTGCATATTTAATATATTTATAAAGTTTACATAGTCAATTAAATATCTTAGATCAACAACGAAACGAAATACCAAAACTTAATTAAACAGTTTCAATAAATTAATCAAAGAAGAAAGCGTGCAAGCAAGCTTCTCATATTGGTTCAAGGTAATTGAAGAGACCTTCCATAATCACTAAGAGCAATAGATTGAAAATTTAGAGTACAGTTCGCTATCCAATTCACTAAAAGAAATATAACTTTGGCTCAGAGATAAGCAATTTCTAACTCAATATTTCGTAGCGAACCCTTTTTGAGTGGTTACCGCTGGAGACCTTTTTTATACGCGCTGGGCATCGACTTTTCCATTCTTACTTTTAGAAACTTACTTGCTTTGTTTCTTCTCCGTTCCAGGCGTCTCGTTTCTTTCTTACACTCCAAAACAACCAGCGTCAGTTTCTTTGCAGCCACTTTACTTTCTTTCTCCCCGAGGTTTTCCAGTTTTTACTGGCTTCCTTTACTTTAATTCTGTTTGCAACTTCATTTCTCTCTATTTTTACCTTTATCGCTTCATTCTTAATTGCCTTTCTTACACTTGTTTGCAGTTTTTATCTTTATTGCTCTATCAAGCGCTTTTCAATTAATACTGAATAGAAAACAGTTCGCCATCGATTATTTTAAACTGATGATATTGCCTTTTACTAAATTTAGTGTTATAGTTTGAATTTATCTGTATGACGTTAGTATGCATTAAATTAAAACTATATAGATAACGCTGTATAGATAGTCCATATTTAGAAATTATTTATGGTCAGAAATTATACATTGCTTTAAAGATTTTCTACAAAACCAACGATCAGTATTTTCCTTTGTTTAGAAAGTGTTTTTGAATACATAAAGATAATCTTTATTATCAAACGCCCACACTGGAGCTTGCTATTTTGTAAAAGCATATGAATATTACGGTCACGTTCTAACTCCACCCCCTTAAAATACTACGGCAAACTGTGCGAATCTAGAAACTAGTAGATTTTTTAGCCTCACTGTATCTTTAAACCAGCATACTAATAATACTTATAAAAAACAAAAAACAAAATTAATATACATATCCAAAACCCAAATAAACAGAAAAGTCCACACGATTACCAATTAAAACTTCAATAACCAACCCTCTCAATTGTGCAGCCCGGCTCACCAAATTCAAACTCGCTAATTACGCAAACAAGCGCGGTATCCGTCATAATTTCCAGCCCGAAACCACCTCCCCCGCACTATCAATTAACGCGCCGGCCGTTCCCGCTTGCGCCCGATTAGCATTCAGCCGGAGGCTCCAGAACAGCTCCCAAGGCGGAGTAGGCTTTTTCTCTCGCCGGAGGGTATATACGTGCCCTGAGAGATTGTACACAGCGAGCGCTCCGCTCGTATATTGCATTCCAATTTCGGGGCGATGGCCGCGGGGGTCGACAGACGACGACACGACGCTGCCTGCAAGGATTAAAGATATAAGCGCGCGTCTCGCGCAAATAGGCGGGGGGCGTCGGAGAGGACGGCTGTAGAGAGGTGCTTTTAGTTTTAGGTTTATTAGATGCTGGGTTCGCTGAGTGCTGTGTTTTCTTAAGCTTTTTTTTTGTTTTTAATTTATTAGGAGGAATCCGTATTCCCTTTTCCGTATGAGTTGTAGAATTTGTTGGAGTGTTTGGATAATGTAATATTAAACTGGAAATTAATAATGTCATCGATATTAGTATGCGGATGTTAATTTCGAATATGTAAATATTTGAGTAATACTCACTGGCTTGTTAAGCGAATAATAGGCGCTGTCTGTTAGTTAATCAGGAAAATGACT
>JAPYZA010009449.1:0-14918 GCA_030522685.1 Eupelmus azureus | reverse complement strand
ATCTTCTTATCTGGAGTGTGTCTATGCTTGTACTAGATGACGTTTTGCCTTTGTTTTTGAAGTGGCTTTGATACTTTTGTTTATGTTTGTGGATGATGATGATTGTTTGTTGTAGGTGTAGGGAATTTTTTTTCAAAAGGTGTACCTAGACTAATTTTGTATTCTCTAAATTTACGTCTGTAAAATTCACTGGTACATTGTGAATATTTACTAATTTACAGCTAAAATGCCGCAACTGATCAGCATAGTTGCAGCAAAATTTTAGATGTAAAATAATGAATTTATATTAATTTATATTTAAGAGAATAGGATAAAACGTAACGGTAGATGTATTCAAAATAAATTTTATATTATTCAAACTGCAAAGATTACTAAACAAAACACTCCCTTAAAGCAAAAATAATTTAAACAAAAATTCTCCCTTCACAAAAACCTCACTCGCAAATTACTTCCTACAGCTACGCGGAAAACTGAAACCCATAAATCCTCGAAAAAAAGAAACCTCATCATTATAAAACAATCACGCTTCAATGATTAATTAAAAGAGAGTTTCCCCGTCGAGACAGTTATAGAATCACACACGTATTTTGTTGGGCATGCAGCTTTCTATTACACCGTGCAATTCATAAAGCGAGAGCTAAAAAGTTCACTTCCTCGTCGCAGCAACAGCTAATACGAAGATGTTTCTCTTTTTCTGTTTCAGGACGTCGATCTGGACAAGAACACAGATTGGATTTACGAGTGGGGCTTGAGGACGGAAACGAGCGGGCCTAAGTAAGTATACGTTTTTTTTTGGAAATATTGATATTTGAAGGCGAAGTTTGTTTTAGAGTTGGCTGAAATGAAAATGTGGTCATTTGTCGTTTATTACATTCGTGTTAGTTTGACTCAAATAAATAGTATTTCTAATATTATCTTAACGGTTGAATGAACGATTCTCACTTATGTCACCTCACTACGCGTAGACCAATAAACATTTTCCATCCATAATCAAGCTTCAAATAAATCAGCCTTCAATACAATGGCATACACAACTTCGCAATTATAAATTCAAATACACCACCGGAAACTTCTGACTTCTCAGCCGATCACCGCTAAAAATAAAATGCATCAAAGAAACAATCCATCCACACTATATCTTTCCACTCACCTAAACACCATAACCTAACCATCCCTTTCACAAAAACCTAAGTTCCGTCTAAAGCAAAGAAAACCGCCAAAGCAAAATTTCCTATTCAGAAAAGCGCGGCCTGATTGAAATGACAATGCGCCCGCAGAGACGCAGCCGAGCTCGCGTGTCTCGGTGAAAATCCGCGAGTTTCTGCCTATTCACGTCCAGCGGCAATGTTGACACGCGAGAGCGACGTGGCCTCGCGCTGCCCGGCGCATGCTACTTTTCACGTATACCGACGCGAGTGTGGGAATTTTTAATTGTCAGGGTGCTTTTTCCGAAAGGAAAATCGCATCGCGTCCTTTGTTTAATGCGGATGAAAAGTATATGAGGTCGCGTGGAGAGTTTTTATAGTTTTGTTGAATTTGATAAATGGTGTTGCTGAAACAGTTGTAATTTTGGAATGGTCTTTGTTAGATGGAAAATTATTCTTACTTATCTTGGATTCTGGGTAGTCTTAACTAGTCAACTAAACTGGCTGGAATTGCGGTAGCACTTTATGTTTTTGGTGAGCGAGCGAAGTCGAGCAAAGGCGAATTTATTCTTGCAGGGCTTGAAAGTAAAATTAGCAGAGAGCTTTTCTACTTATATACCGTGAAGTCACTGTGCTAACTTAACCTGCTGCAATTTTAAGTTGAAAGAAAATTTATTTTGCTTTTTTTAAACAAAAATAGCAGAGGATGTCTCTCGGAAAGTCCGATAAAAACTTTTTTCATAAAATACATATTAATCGTTTTGTTAGATAAACGTTTCGTGTTTTAAGACGCAACTTGATTCAGCGAAGTACTGAAAATAAATTAATCTACAAAAAAAACACAACAAGAAAAAGATGGAGCATTACAAAAAAACCCAACAAAAACTTATCATTCACAAAAAAATCACCGATTTCCCCTATTCTCATCGTCAACCGATAAAGCTCGCAAAATCTCTGCATTCCCGGAAAAAAGCAAAAACCGCTTACTGTGTATTAAATCCACGTACGATAAGAAACAGCCGGAATTGCGTGCAGCGTGTATTGATTATTTTCTCTTATCATTTTGCAGGGAGTTCAAGCTGAAGCAGGGCGACTGCAAGCTCAACATGGGCCGGCGGAAAACTTACAGCATCAGGACGGCGAAGGTTGGAAAGAACGGCCTCTTCTCCAAGGAGGTGCTCTACACGCTCTTCCTCACCAACATAATCTCGCTCCTCATCGGCACTGGAATTGGGTGAGTGCTGGGGTCTGGAAGTTTTCAGGGGTGTGAGAGAAGCGATTGAAAAGCTTTGATGATGTTAATGTCTTAAGGGATTGAAATTTGGTGTTAGTTTTCGGGTTGAGTTGTGCCCAATGATGAGCGGGCTCATTTGAGAAGATGCAAAAGGCTGTGAAAATCGATTTGCTTTGTCCTTTAATGGCTTTTGTTGTTCGGTAATGGTGGATGGTAAACTGTTAGGCGAGCTTAAAGATCATTGGGCAAAGTGTTTTGAGGCTGCAGTTTTTTTGTGACCTCTCTACTGTGATGAATGAATACTATCTGAGGGTATATTATGTTAATTTATTGCATCTGGGAAATAAAAATTTAAGCAACCGTTTCGATAAATCTTCCGAAAGTCTAATTTTATTTTATGTACATTCAGATGACATCGATTAGAATCTCTCATTAAAAAAGTAATTATTGAGATGATGTAAAACATTCTTTGTTATCAAAATTTTTCGCGATGACTTTTTTTCGAAAAATTGAAGATTAGACAAAAAACAATGAACTACCTATCCTCAATAACAGGAAGGGTTTCATATCGCCTGAAAAATAAAAATTCTTTTAGTTTTTGCTTACTAAAAAATCAACATCTCTCTCGCATACCATCAATGAACAAAATATCAAATATCCTCCATCCCAGACCGCAAAACAAACCACTAACCATAAAATTCCAATTTCCAGAATGTGGCTGACAAGGCGAGGCTTGATGGTGACGCGCATCAGCATAGAATGAAATCCACGGCCTGCCCTCGAGCGCGCAGGAGGGCGCCGGGGTAGTTCCTTCTCTCTCTGACGGTCAATGCAACAGGAGAAGAAGGGGGAGGAGGAGGAGGAGACGAGGCACGCGCAAAGAGAGAAGCACCGCATCGCCGGCGCCGCCGAAGACTGAGCGAAAAGAAGGACGGCCCTAGCAACAGGGGGACTGATCCGCGAAACTCTAAAAAAAAAAAATTCATAAAACTATATATGAAACAAAAAAAAAAGACGTCTGTGAAATTCTCTACTCGATTATATACATTAATATGAATATTGTGCAGGAGTGCGGAAAAGAAAGATGAAGTCTATATATATTTACTATTCTTTATTTTGTTAATTCTATTCTCTCAGCCTTGTCGTAGACACAGTGTCATTCTTCTTAAGCGCTAATGACTTAAGCATTCGTGTAAGTTGATATTTAGTGAGATGTAAGGAGACAAAATGAAAATGTATAAACAAATATATACAAAGAAAACAAAAAAAAAAAGACAGAAAACGCAGAGGAGAGCTAAGACGGATTTTGTAACTATAGTGGACCACGATTTAACGACCCCACTAGTGGGTGAGACTTTTTTTGCGTTGAGTCCGTCAAGAGATTGTGTAAAACAGTGAAAAAAATTGAAAAAAAAGCGACACTTGTCCATTTTATACTGTTTCTATCTGCGATAGTTCTTAAGAAATAGCTTGCATAGTATTTATCTCTATATAATCGATAATGAAAGGAAGGAGGGAGCAATCGAACCGATCCATGTGAAGGGTATGATAAAAAAATATTGAATGTTACTTATTAGATAAATTTACTAAAATAAATTACAAGTTATCTCTCAAATATTGCTATTCATTGGCAAATTAAGAAATGCATTAAAAATTAAAACTTTTTTTAATTATGACTGATAAAAGTGACTTATTTCTATATGTAACTTTCAATATCTTTTTGTCATAAGGGGACGCTTGTAAACGAAAGCAGTGAGGATAGAGAGCGGAGGATTCGAGTGGAAACTTGAAAAGAATATGAATGTAGCAAAACAATTTGTATTCGCTGTGCAAGGTTTAAATGTTTCCCTCAAGAAATGTTAATGAGAATGAAGCTGCTTATGATATAATAAGGTTCCTAAACCTTATCGCTAATAAAAATTTGCTACCATTTCAGACCAATTTTTAATACTTCAAGCGATGCCTTGTTATTCTGCGAAAAGTCTCCTTACACAGTGAAAAAATGTTAAAAATCTAGAAAAGATAAAAATATCCTCCGATTAACAATTTCTCGTCCTCTTTTGTGAATGTCAATAGTACCTGTTAAAATCAGTTTCTTCGATTACATTGAAGCATCTAGTGCCCAAAAAACAATGTAAATACAAGACTATCTTTGAAAGTGAAATAATTTGAGTAAAAAAAATTGTTTAATTAAAGCGCTAATCGATCTCAAACAAGCGAAGATGGAAAAGAGAATTTGTTTTGTCTATGAATCGATGCAATTAATTGTTTAACTATAATTCTTCTTATGTTTTTTAGTTTGATTATTTTGATTAAGGCTTTTTTAACTATTTAGAAATTGATGTAATAGCCCTATTTAATTTTTAGTGAAAAGAAAATAAAATAAAAAATGTGCCACGTATTGAAGTACGTGTTTAATTTGTAACGATGGATGTATGTATACATATTTGTGGCGATATTACTAACTATATCATAATTAATATTGTTTAAAAAATAGTTATTGTCATTTTATTCTTCCGTTAGCAATGTGTGGTGTCGAGGTGATTCTATGAACTCTTTCTCTAGGCACAATTGATTTTTATCTCTGGATAGGTTTAAAAAAAAACTTAATGTTCACAATCTATCAATACTTACAATAAAATAAAGCATTTTATAAAATATCCAATTCTTCAGTGATTTCTACAGTTAGTGTATTAAACATGATTAATGATTGTGTTAATCTATTAGAAAATTTATCCAGAGTTTGCTATACGAAATTCACGTTTCATATACAGTTTTTATCAAAGTTTTATAAATCTGAATATATCTTGCACAATGTATATTCTTTTTTGGTATTTCATAAATAGAATTAAAAACAAAATCAAGCATAATTATAAGCTGTCATGCAAAATCAAAGTGTTTTATAATTAACATATTTATAATAAATATTTTTATTATTATTCCAAAAGTTTTTGTGTGTATTTATTGAAATCCACATAAAAGTTCAAATGTGCTACTTAATAAGAAATACAATATATACCTCTAAAAGTAAGCATATGCAAATTAAAATCTAATTTTTGTTATCTAAATCCAGATTGTATCTAAACTATTCTCAACTTAGTTTTCATTTTAAATGGCAAATGTTTTAGACAAAAAATTTTAGAAATGCATGTCTTTAAAAAAACAATAATCTTAACAGAGACTAAATGTACTTGAATAAAAAAAATTTTGACATTCCGTACGCAAATCTCGATTTCGCGCACACTCCGCTGGGGCGCAAACGTCCCCGCGAGTCTAAATTCACTTTCTCGCACTAGTATCTAAATGTATTATTCTCGTATTAAGAGGGCTTTATAGTAGCCTTAGTATTTAATGGTTAATATATTTAAAAAGTTATAGATAAAAAATATTAGAATGAATTAATAACTTTTTTGAATCCTTAAAAGTTAATATATATTTTATTTTGATAACATTACCTTTATTAGAAAAGAATTTAAAGTCAGAATCAGAGCCTGATTCAAAAGAACTTTGATGCCTGTATCAACGAAGATTTGTTGCCGGTATTATTCCTAAATCTTGCTAGCAATACGGTTAAAATAGCAGCTAATTTTGATTTTCTGATTATTTATAAAACTTAATATTAGTAGTTCCCAAATTTGAAATGACCATATCCGAAGATACATCGAAAACAAACAGACTTCGCGTAATTGGTAAATCTAGAATTGGATCATAGATAATCACCAAAGTTAGAATAGATCAACCCCTAATCATTGCTACAATTTCCTCTTCACTCCCACCACACCAAAGTTCAAAACTCCCGCTCACAGCGGAAGAACCCACTGCGCACGCGCCATCCTCTCCCAAAAAAAAGCTTCACCAAACACTCCACTCACTTCCGCTCTCTCCTCCTTATACTCACAACCACATATCCTCATCTCTTAGACTCATCTCTCCTGGTCTCCTCAGGCGAGTACAGCGCCCGCAGTCAACATGGCCGACTCGTGCGCGAAAAACACCCGACGATAGGAAGACCGCGTGGGAGACAGCCGCACAGAAATACGCTAATCAAAAAATCAGAGAAACAGAGCAAGCGAGAGCCAGGATGTCGGCGTTCCCGGGATCGATCGCCTTCGACGAGTTCGGCAGGCCGTTTCTGATACTACGCGACCAGGACAAGCAGAAGCGGCTCACCGGCAACGATGCCATCAAGGTATAACCTATATCCGGAGCGTTCGGAGCGTAGATTTTTGAGTTTGAGAGGATTTTTTTGGGTTGTTGGTGTCGAGGGATGGAGGGTGGTTAATTGCTGGTTTTGTTTGATGCGGATTTTTTTGGGATGTTGAGAGGATGTGGTTTTTTGGATGGTGCGAGGAGGTATGAGAACGCACACGTGATGGTTTCCAGAAAAATGGCCGCGTTGCTATCTCCGTTTGCTGGAGATAGAGGCTGATATATAATACGTTTTTTGATAGTTTTTTATTTTTGGTTTTTGGGATTTATGGCGAAAGCGCAAGAGCGAAAAATTAGTTTGACGACAATGAGGTTGACATAAGTTGGTTTTGAAACTTTAGGAGGTTTTTTTTTGTTGCGCGCTTAACGTCGTATTCTGACCATATATGGGAATGCCGTCGAGCGAACGAAGTGTTTCTCTGAAAATAATTTTTTCAGATTATTTAGATCAATCAAAATGAAAATTATAATTTATTGTTGATTTGCACTTTATTTATTTGTATCATAATATCAATTTTAATTTTGCAACCGTAATTTTAAACATTCTAAATTGTATTATTAAACTCAACAAAAAAATATATGAATACTGATTGTTTGTATTAGTAATCATTGTAAATTTGTATTATTTATTGATTTTTAGAACTGTTTTTATATGCCATTTCATAATAAATTTCTTTACTTACATATTGCCCGATGATGACAAAGCGCAACAGAGGAGGGTAAAAGTTGTGAAAATTGATTTGCATCATTCTGTCAAATATATTATTCAGTTACAGTAGATCTTTATTCTATTGTTTCTTGAATATAAAGTTTGAATCTGAAGAAGTATTTCAATTATCCATCTTTTGCAGTGGCTCCTGTGATCAATGATTATGAGACCTGAGGGTATATTATTTGAATCAAATAAATTGTATGTTACACAAAAATAATTACCTTATAATTTCATTGAAATTGAAAGTAAACAAAATTTTTATAATTGCCCAATGATGAAAGGTGACTTAGAAAAGGTAGTTCAGTTGTAAAAATCAATATGTTTCATTTTCAAGAACTTTTGTTGTTTAGTGTAATAATAATCCGGAAATTATTATGCAAACTTAAAGTTCAATAGATGAAATATTTTGAGGCTGCAGCTGTGGTTGTACCTATCTTTTATGATAATTAGCATCCTCCTGAGGGCATTCTATAAAAATTGACTTATTACTAATTTTTTACATTTTTCAATCTGCTATAATTTCTAGTTCAAGAATGCCAACTAGCATACTAACATTTCTGTATACATTTTTCAGTCGCATATTACAGCTGCTCGCTCCATTGCCAACACACTCAAAACTTCCTTGGGACCAAAGGGCTTGGATAAGTTGATGGTCAGTAGCGACGGCGATGTAACTGTAACCAATGATGGTGCGACAATATTGAAGAACATGGATGTTGATCATGAAATAGCCAAGCTCATGGTTCAGCTATCACAGTCGCAAGATGATGAAATTGGTGATGGTACCACTGGTGTGGTGGTGTTGGCTGGTGCTCTTTTGGAGCAGGCAGAGCAGCTGTTGGATAAAGGCATCCATCCCATCAGGATAGCAGATGGCTTTGAACTGGCTGCCCAGTGTGCCACACAACATCTGAATGAGATTGCAGAGCCTTTCCCAGTTAACCCCAGCAATTTGGAGCCACTGATCAAAGTAGCCATGACGACTCTTGGTTCAAAAATGTAAGAGTAATATCTGAGAAAATTTTTGTACAAATTTTTTAAATTATGCCCAATGATGACAAAAAGCGACAGAGGAGGGTAAGGGACTTGAAGTATTGTTATGATGTACTTTTGATATTTTTTTCTTTACACTATTTAGTTTTTAAATACTAGATATTGTAAGAATTAATAAAATATTAAAAAGTGATTCATTGCAAGAAACGAGTTCTTTGCAGTGGCTCCAATGATCAAAGATTATGAGAGCTGAGGGCATTGTTTTAATTTTTAAATTACATATTATTGAAAATGTTGAAAAAGTTTAAAACTAATGCAAATTTTTAATTTTTAGTGTCAATAAGTGTCACAGACAAATGGCTGAAATCGCTGTTAATGCTGTCATGGCAGTAGCAGACTTGAAACTACGAGATGTAAACTTTGAACTCATTAAGGTTGAGGGAAAAGTTGGTGGACGTTTGGAAGATACTATGCTGGTCCGTGGTGTTGTTATTGACAAAGACTTCAGTCATCCACAAATGCCTAAAGTAAATATTTATTATTTTACTTAATAAAGCTGTTTATTTTTTTAATTCTATATTAATCATGTTCGTAATTTTTGTGTGTAGCGTTTAGAAAAAGTGAAATTGGCCATCCTCACATGTCCGTTTGAACCTCCTAAGCCAAAAACTAAACATAAGCTGGACGTTACGTCTGTCGAAGATTATAAGGCGTTGAGGAACTATGAAAAAGAAAAGTTCATTGACATGGTCAATAAAGTAAAGGAAGCTGGTGCTACTTTGGCTATTTGTCAATGGGGTTTTGATGATGAAGCCAACCACCTTCTTTTACAAAAAGAACTGCCAGCTGTTAGATGGGTTGGAGGTCCAGAAATCGAAGTAAGCATGATTTAGATACCACTCACTTATAATAAATTAACGTAATATAGCATTGCCCAATGATGACAAAGCGCCTTAGAGGAGGGTAAGAGTTGTGAAAATCGTTTTACTTTATTCTTGTAACTTTTGTCATTGAAAACCAGTTGAAATTGTTTCGACTTTTATTCAAAGCAAAAGTTTGACTGAAAAACTATGACGAGGATTCAACTCTTGCAGTGGCTCCTATGATCAATGATTATGAGATCTGAGGGCATTAGTTTTAATTTACAATTCTAAATTAGTAAAATTTAAAACTAATGAAAGAAATTAATAGTTCTTTTTTCTTCTTTTATAGTTGATTGCTATTGCCACTGGTGGTCGCATTGTACCTCGTTTCGAAGAATTAACAGCTGAAAAACTTGGCTATGCAGGCGTAGTTAGAGAGCTGTCATTTGGTACCACTAAGGACAAGATGTTGGTAATCGAGGAGTGCAAGAACTCGCGTGCCGTCACAATTTTCATTCGTGGTGGTAACAAAATGGTAAGAATAAGATCAATTATTTTACGATAATTGCAAGGAGAATTACAGTAGTAACGTATGTGTACTTCACTGTTCAGACACCTTGCAAGAATAATGAATCTGAGTTTTCTTGTTAGTTTAACAATATTAATGTTATTAAACTAAACTGAGATACTACACGTCCAAAGAAATTACATAATCTTACTATTTAATTTTGTAATTTTTCAAAATATCTAAAAACCTTATCTTATATCTTTTTACCTCGTCGAATATCCAAAGATCATTCCAATTAATTTTTATTCCTTATCTACAGATCGTAGAGGAGGCAAAGCGTTCGCTTCACGATGCCCTGTGTACAGTGCGCAATCTTGTAACGAACGACAGGATCGTCTATGGTGGCGGTGCCGCTGAGATCTCGTGCTCACTCGCCTGTGCCGCGAGTGCCGATAAGATCAGTTCTCTCGAGCAGTACGCTTTCCGTGCATTTGCCGACGCGCTTGAGGCCATCCCAATGGCTTTGGCTGAGAACTGTGGTCTTTCGTCTGTCAATGCTTTATCGGAGGTTAAGGCAAGACAGCTTGCGGACAAGAACCCCGCGCTGGGCATTGACTGCATGAATCGCGGCACTTCTGGTAAGTTACATTTTCGCAATGTATTATTATAAATGCGATAGCAAGGAGAATTCCAGTCGTGCTAGTCAATGCACTGTGCTGTTCAGACACCTTGCAAGATTAAATAAATCTAAATTTTCATAATTAGTTTAATATTTTTTATGTTCTTATTAAACTAAATTTAGATCTTACATTGGTTTGTTTAAAATTAATTTATTTCTTAAACAACTTTTAGTAGTAAACTGATGAATGATCATTTATGATGTATAAATTTTTCTTTTTACAGACATGAGAGTTCAGAACGTGATTGAATCACTTAAAAGCAAGACTCAACAAATCCTACTGGCAACGCAGTTAGTCAAGATGATCTTAAAGATTGATGACATCCGCTCGCCAGCTGATGCTGCCGGATATTAATAAGTTTCCCGTTTTTTATGATGAACATAACGATATACATTGTTACAGAATAAAATTGAATATTTTCTGTGCCGAACAATTAACACGCTTCATTTGTACTTCTAATTTTTAATACACACAAACTGCAAAAGCAGTTTAATGCGCCTTTCCCGTTGGCACGTACCGTCGCAAAAAAATAATTTATATATGAATAAAAGTATTAAATCATGAATAAATTATCTATTATTATTCCAATTTTTATTATTTTAGTACCTAAAAACAAATTGGATATATTCAATATTAAACTACTTATTTAAATTTAGAACTTCACAAATAATATATACACTTTATGAAACATTTCATTTTGATAAAAATTTATTTTACCATAATTTTGTTATGATAGTCAAAAAATCTTTAATGAACAATAAAAATTAGAAGAGGATCTAAGGAAAAATTACAGAAAAAAAATAAAAATACATTTAACTGTAATGTATATTGTATTTAGGAACAAAACCAATTTGTCACATCGATTCGTCATAATCGAAGATGTCAAAGAAAGAGACATATAATAGTTCCGCTGGAAAAATATTATATCTGATGTGAGCGAAACAGTTTTTGCTTCGTATGTTATCGCGATATTCTTTATTTTTTGCGGGCTGTACAGTTAAGATGGGCACATTTTTGTTGCGGTCGATCACTGATCGTCCTTCACATTAAACAGTCGGTATTTATGGTAACGTAACGTAAAAAAGAAAAAAAATTCGGTTGGGTACAGAATATTCCTCATATATACAGAAATACGGAATGGCAAAATGGCACTGAAAAACCATGACAAGCATGAATCATCAAGCCTGTATTTTTTAAATTTAACGGATAAGATCTTTATCAATAATTTATATATAAATTTCTTTCTCTTTTTAGCTTATTCTTTCAACAATTTTTATTCCTCTTTATATACGCCTCTTGTATCACAAAATATACAATTATAATTATATATTTATCCTTTCTCTGATTTTTTCCTTTGTACATACATGTATAATAACAATCGCTATAACTGTCCTCCTACTCTCACCGAAGAAAATATATTATTTATTTTTTCTAAAAAATAAATAATCTTTTTTAATTACAAATAATTATGCACTTCGTTTTTTCTAACGGTGTCCACTTTTCCATTTTGCTTTTTTCTTGAAGTATCGCGATTAGGAATCACAAACTGTTTATTTTAATAAATTAAATACAGAGCAAATTTTTTACATTTCTGGTATAATAAATGGTGTATAATAATTGTACTAGTCGCTACTTTACTTGTCATTTGTTTTGTTTGTTTGCTTTATACAGTACGACTGCTCAGCTAGTTTAATACTTTATTCTTCCACACAGTGAAAAAATCAGTTGTACAAGTTTTTTCATTATTCCTCTTCAGTTATGTTTGTGAAAACCTAATTTGGACCAGAAAAACGATTTTTTAATGCGTTTGAGCGCAAATGGAAGTATGACAAACTTGATTCACGATTCGAGGAGACACCTGATCGTCCTTAAATGTAACTTTTACTTTATAATTTAGATAAATAATTAATAACTTAAATATACTCTGATATAATTAACATATCACTTAAGATGTACATTAACACCCAATTCTGTTGATAATTTACAATTCAATTTTTACAATTTAATAATTCTTTATAAGTTACACATTTTGAAAGGCTGCTGGTGATAACATTTTCTACAATATATAATTTTAATTTTTTTGATTTCTAATAATATTATACTCTATATAAATATTATTGTTTCTTGTATATATTTCTATTGTTTTAAAAATATTTATTCAAGTAGAAATAAAAATCATAATTCAATGCTTAATGTAGTTTCAACAGAAACGAATGAAGGATTCGAAATTCGTGAGGCAAACCCAGCATTAATCTTTAGATATCATCCTATTATATGCAGATTCCTATAATATTAATTATCTATTTTTTAACATTACATAAAGATTTTCAAATCCTTCATTGAAATCTGAAATCTTGAAAAAGCTTCAAATTACAATTTTAATTCCAAGTAAATGAATCGTAGACAATGAGAAATCTTTTTTCAGATTATAATTTTGACGATCTTTCTAATTATCTACAGATTCGGGCACAAGTCCTTCCGTCTGTTTTCCTCGAACGAAAAACTGAGACTGATTTATATAACTTTAATAATTAAACTAAATTCATCACTCTCTCTCTTTTTCCCATCGTGATTTTTGTTTCTCATTTGAAAACTAAAGTTGTACTTTTTCTACGATGAGCTGTAATTTTCGCTATATGTATGGCAAATGACTCTCTTTCTCTTACTCTCGCTATATAATAGCACTTTGAATACGAAACTCATTATGCATTGTAAAATACAAATTACTCACGTAAAAAAAAATTATACAAAACGTGACTTTTTGGATGAGCCGCGCGTACGTACAACTATTTCTTTTCATTAAATATTCTATATTATTACTTTACCTATGAATACATTATAGGCAAGCTATAATATTACGACGACGGCTGAATCATGCGACAATTATAATACATGTAATATAATCGTCAATAGACAAGTACATAGAGGACAGCCGAGCAAACTAATCCTGAAAATATATGTATAAATAATTTGAATACAATTTATTATATTAACTTTTAATAAATATAAATACGTTTAATCCAAAGACACAATTTTATATGCTCCTTAAACTTCTTTTTTTTAACAAACATGAACAATACGTATGGCAAACTAGACAATACTATATGACCATTTAAATTAGTAAAACTAAATGTAGTAAAAAAAATCAGTTATTTGATTCATTTAACTCCGCTCTCCTCTATAAATTACAGACGTTTTACAATTTTTTATGGTTTTTCATTTTATACATTTTTTCACGATTAAAATATCACTTCGCAACTTAAAATCGCGCGAAATACGTTGGCTCAAACGGAAGAAGAAAAATGCAACAGAAGATCATTTTTTTAGACCTTTTTGAGCATCGGCAACTTAAGTACTTCCGGCACTTCGATGTCCTCGAGTCGGATGTTCGACGGGCTGAAGGGGAATCTGACTGGATAGGAGTACTTTAGATCCATAAGCAGCTTTAACAAAAAAGACATATGTTAATATAAAATTAATTATAACTTTCATCAAAACTAAAATTTGCATATTCAAAGTATATGCGGTGCACAACGACAGAAGTAAAGCAATCAAGATTTTTTACCTGTTCGTGATTCTCTCCTCGCTCCTGCAGCTTGGTCTGGACCTTCCTTATGAAGGAGACCGGGACGCGCGTCTCGAAATCGTCGGCCGGCGTGTAGAGATTCAGGATCTTGACGATCTGATTGGCGCTAAGTTTGTTGCACATCTCGCAGACCGAGTTCACGTCCTCGTCTGTTTTACGAGCTTGTAGAAGCTGGGCCGCCTGAACGATGGGCTGCAGCGCCTCCGTCGCCGGCACGAGCCTCTCGTCTCTCGCCCATTGCTCCAAATGGCTCAAATTGTACCTGAGCAGAAGAAAAATAAATTTTAAATTTACTTAAGATTTTTGAACGTTTCTCACCAAACAAAATGTTTATTCAATTTTATTCATATTTTTATTGAAATAAAGCGAAATCTCTTAAGAAATCTTAGACAGATTTAGTAAAATCTCTAAGAAAATCTGGATATATCATGTGAAATCTTCCAGGAAATCTCGATAAATCATCCTGAAATCGCTATTAAATCCACATAAATTAAATGAAATTCCTAAACCTATTACTAAAAAAATAAATAAATAAACATCTTACCTAATCTGCATGCCCTTAGTCCAGTGGCAGAGCTCGTTCCTCAGCAGGAGGTTATTGAGCGCCATCGCACACATAAAGTAGAAGAGCTGCTTGAAGATTTGCACGACGATCTCGGGATCGACCCCGTGATACTGTAGCGTCTTGTGGACGCAGGTCAATTCTTCAAGCATCTTGTTGAGCTTCTCCTGGGTAAAATCGGGCTCATTTCCGACCGAGCACGACCTCGGCCTCGAGTGGCCGTCTAGGCCCGTGATTGCCTCGTGTTCGAGTAGCGCCGGCACCGTCAGAGGTTGCACCCGTTCCTTTAAGTGGGTCATGATGTTATTGAAGATCCAGAGGGCGACGTTACTCAGGACCACTCGGTATTCGCTCAGATCGAAGTTGCGCAGGCACTGCTCGTTTTGACGCGGTGTATTTTCTGTGGATGTGGATTTAGTGGTTTGG
>JAPYZA010009447.1:0-11921 GCA_030522685.1 Eupelmus azureus | reverse complement strand
TAATAAAGTTTAAAAAATTTATAAAACTATCTGTAATAAAATTAACAATTATTCTAGAAGAATAAATAAATTTTAAATATCGTTAAAATAGAATTCATATTTTTAAAATTGTAAATTTACATAATACACAGATCTTGAAAGTATACTAAAAGATTCTAAAAGGTTTGTTACTTAAAAACCCTTACACTATTTTCGCGTTTTTTGTATAAAAACAAAAAGAATAAAAATAAAAAATAAAAAATACAAAAAATTTTCAAACAATATTAACTAATTATTTTGTCTACTAAAGGCCAATTAAGAAGGAAAAAAAGCAGCAAGGCTTTCTTTAAGTATATAATGTAAAAGAAAATATGACTAAGAGGGTGGTAGTTTGCCAGACAAATAAAATTTGAGATGGAAATTGCTGAAAGAACTATGCAGAGAATCTAAATTTTGTATTAATCTTATTTTTGTGAAATCACTATTATGCAAATATATCTTTGCAAATATAAAGTAAACGATTATTTAATTGTTAAAATAGTTTAAAGGTTTATAAGCGCGGTAAAGTATTTGATTTGAATTGTTTACTGCTAATATCCACCTAACTGAAAATTATCGGTCCAAGCCAAACCACCTTGCCCTGCTTAAGAACCACAGCTTGAGTGGCCACCAGGCAAATTCAACGATCCGTGGTCGTCGAGCGCTCGCGCATCCCGTCCTTACCTGTGGCAGTGGATAAGTATCAGGTAGTGACAGAACCGGCGGTGAACTGGGTGCCTCAAGTTCAGCCGTAGGTGCAGCTGCTGTGGCCGGTGTGCTAGGTGCTACCGCACTAGCAGTGCTCGTCTCAGTATTGACGGTTACCGTTGGCGTAGCTGCGGCAGCGACGGTCGCGACGCTTGTTACCTTCGACGACGTCCTCGAACTCGGCAATTCCTTTGCGGCTCTGTGATCTGCAAGGAGCTTGTCGAAGGTTTTGCTGCGCCCGGTGACGGTCCGCCGGAGCGAGACCGTGTGGGCCTTGCAGGTGAGGGAGCGAGTGCAGGGCTTGCCCGTTTCTTCGATCCAGACGCCGCAGTGTCGGTCCGGGTCGTACTCCCGGTCCTTGAGCAAGGAGCGTTCCGCTTTGAGCCTTTTCCGCTTCGGCTGGTTTCCCGGACTTTTGACCGGACTGCCGAGCGCGTTCGCCAGGCCACTGGAGGGTTGGCTGTTTGACAGCGAGGCGTTCGCGGTGGACTCGTGAGGAGAGCGGGGCGACGAGCCGGCGATCCCAGTGTGCAGGCCGCCGCTCTGCTGCTCCGCGGCACGCTGCTTGACCGGAGTGTGGTTGTTGCTGGTTTTGCTGTTGCTGTTGCTGGTGGCACCGGTGCCGTTGCCACCGTTGTTGACGGAGAGCTGCCCCGAGGACTGACTTTTCTTCAGCTTTGAGAGTTTACAATAAGGCGTTTTCATGGCTGACTTCGAAGTCGAATTCGACGGCGGCGGAAGATTTGAGCTACCAGACGGATGTCGGCTCTCTAGAATTGTTTTTTATTTTATAAGTGACGATTATTCAAAAATATATTTATTTAAATTATAAAAATAATTTTTTGTTTCAAATATAAAAGCAACTGACAAATAAAGGTTTCAAAGTTACATAGAGATTTCTTAAAACTTACTGGACTATTGATTAAATTTCCTGTAAGTTTCAAAGAAAAGAAATCAAATGTTCACAACTTAAAATATTTTTACGCATAAGATTTCCTTATTGTTAGGTACTTTTTTTACAGGGTTGAAAATTTCATTATTCAAAAAATAACGCTTGTCACTTGTGCCTATGTAAGAAATAATTATCTCTCAGAACCATGAGGAGGTACTTATCTTTTTACAAGGTCAACAGATATTTTAGCTCTATTCATAGTACAAAGCAATCTGTGATAACTCTGAACATAGATATCTTAATTTATTTATAATACATTTAAGTATCTTACCCATGTGTTGAATTAAAGCTTGCGGTTTGACAATAGCATTACATATTTCACATACAACTCCATAAAATGTATCTCTTTCGGGACAAAACCCATACAAGTCAATATCTGAAAAATTGAGTAAACAGTATTTTAATAATGAACCAGGCTTCATAATAAATTGTGCTTTGAATATTAAAGAAAAAAACAAAGTCATCTAAAGAAAATAAAATTTACCATCCACGGAAAGACGCATGACTGAACTTGCAGGTTCTGACTCTGGTTCCTCATCGCCTAAAAAAGGTACAAATCTTAATGTACTATAAATGTTTTAAAATAAAAAAATTAATACTACAGTTGAAGCTTGGTATGCTATTTATTAATGGTAAAGTAAAAATATTCAAACAATATAAATATACTATATTACATCAAATAGTCATTTAAAACAAATATTAGTCCAAAATATATTCTGCAGAATTAGAGCTGAACAAAAACAGTGGATTCCTGGTTCAAGTTCAGATAACGCAAGTAAGTAAACACAAAACAAAAATAGACAGAGGCAAAAAAAAATCAATGATAAGCATGCCCCCGGAATTCCGCCTAATCCATCAGCTTCCTCGACCTAAACGAAAAAAAAGAAAAAATCATCCCTCTGAAAAAACATCAAAAATCCATCGTCGATTACATAAGTCCTGCGCTCGCTGAAAGAAGCATTTTTGCGAAAAAAAAAAGGGGGAGAGAGAGCGCGGCCTCATCGAGCGAGCGCTCGGCATCTTATCTACACCCCGCGAGCGACTCCCAGCGTGAAATTCTCTCCTTCTCCCTCGCGCCGTTTGCACGTAGGTATACGCGCTACGCACCTCGAAAAAGACAGAGAAGCGAGAAAGAGAGACAGCGCTTACAGGCACAAGGGGTGCCCTCCCGTCCACCCACACAAAAAACATCGAGCGCGTCAGCGATGCACAAACACAAACGTTGCCTCTATCTCTCTTTCCTAGAGGTTATGTTCGCAGCGAGCTCTCCCAAGCCAGGAAGAGCCTCGAGACCGCTGGGCTCGATGAAATCTCGCCGTAGAAGCGGTACCCGATGCTATCATGCACTTACTGAGGGGCTTGTCGCGTCCGATCTTCTCGATCCAGCTGGACCAGGGCTGGCCGTGGAAGAAGGTTGGACTGTCACTTCCCGACATCGCGATCTCGTTGCTTCCAGAGAGCCGTATACAAGCGGGAGAGAGGCGCTTCTCGGAGATGCTGCGGCGCTCGGAGCTCTCTCGTCGTCGACGTCGTCCGCGCACACAGAGAGACACGACACACACACTACGCGTGTGCCTCCGCGCGCAGTGTGCGGCTGCTGCTGCTGCTTCTTGCTGCTGGCTGCTTACTCTCGCTGCGAGAGCGCCTGTGTATACACACGGCAGCAAAGGAGTGCGCGAAAAACGCTCAGCGGCACTATTGTGTGCGTGTATATATATGTATAGAATCCAAGTGCGCCGCTATATAATAGCGCGCCCCGCTGCTGTTGTATATATGCGCTCGCGGGGCAGAAAACGCCGGTTTAGCTGAGCTATGTGTCGAGGACGTGTTGGAAGCGGCTCCGGTGATTATCCTTCACGGGAAAACCCGCACGCTATCGACACCCTGCGTGTTGTATGCCGTATTTTTTTCGAGACCGAACGGCGCGTGGACGTGATTCACGCAGCTGGTATACTTACGCGACGCTTTTTCTTTTAGGCACGGGCTCGGAGCTTATTGCTTACTGCGCGAGAGCCACGCGAACTTTCCCCCTTTTGGCTGCGGGATGAGGACGGTTTTTCAAATGTTTGATCGTGAGCAGGTTCGTTTGGGATTACGCCGCGGCTTGGTGGAGCTGAGGCTGTTTACTATACAGCTGCTCGGGCTTGTTTATGTTTATTTTATTTCGGAGTTTTCGGAGTTGTGGGGGAAAAGCGTATCAGACGGGTTATATTGATTGTTTTGGATCTGAGTTTTGAATTTAGGTGTAGTTTTCTAATTAGGAATACGTTGAAAAACGTCGGTGGATAGTTTTGACGGTTTAAAAACGTTATGCGTTCTATTAGGGTTTTGTTTGGGTTTACTTATGATATTATTGTTTTTATGTATTTTAGGATACGTTAGGAGAAAATAATTTTATCACGATTATTACAGTATTATAAATGGAACTTTTATGATAAAATAATATATTCTGAAAAAAGTAAATAATGTTATTTTTAAGTTGGATATTCATTATATTTTAATTATTTCAATTACACGCTATTAAGTAAAGCACATTGTTTTCGTGTGATGTATTTTCCATGTTTCATGTTCTGTTAATTTTGTTGATTAAAGAACAATGCAATTATGTTAATAAGTAGACCTAATGAAGCTGTATATAAAAACTGATAGTATTGAAATTTATTGATTTTGAAGCATCGCCATTTCGTTAATTTAAATGATATAAAAAGTATTTTATGATCTTTACAAAGTTATGTTATTTTCAATGTTAAAAATATAAATAATTACAAAATTACATAAACTATTTATTTATCAAAAAAGTAGTATATCATAACTATATGTAATAAATAGAACTATTATTAAATTTAAATATTATAAAAAATTCATTTCAATAAAAATTTTTTAGAATCCAATGAAAGAATTTCGTTATTAAAATATAAAATAACTTTTTTACTTATGTATTAAAATAACAAAAAAAAACATTTTAGTTTTCAGGTAAATTTTCGCGCGAAATTTTTTAAATAAAACCGTTATGTTGGTCATAATTCCATTTTCCGTTATTCATAGTTCCCAGAATTCATGAGAAACCTTCGATGAGAAACAGTTAGCATTTATACGTGGTCCGACTATAAGTATTTGTTATTTATTATTAAAATTATATTCTGAATCTAATATTAAATAGGCAATGCAAACTGAGAATACCTTAAAAGTAAGATCTGAAATCAGTAATTGCAGTTCGGCAACTGTTCACTTTCCATTCCGTTTCATTTTCGTGTACCTAGTTCTATGATACAAAGGAGAGCTTAGTACACGTGCTAGCTTTCACGTGTTTACATTTTGCGACAGCTACCGCATCGTTGTCAAGTGGTTTAATTAACTTTTATGCTGAATTAAAAGTATTAGTATTCTACTTTATCACAAAAAATGAAGGTTAAGAAGGAATTGTTGATAAATCCTCTGAGTCGAGCCAGACAGAAAAAGTCTCAAGATGAAAGCGGCGAAGGAACGTCCAAGGAAGAGGTTATTTTGCCTCGTGAAACTGGTATCAATCATATTAAATGCAAAGCTGTCAGACTGAAAAAACATGAAGAATTGCAAAGAGAAAAGAAAAAGGCCAAAAAGGCAAGGCGAAAAGCAAGGGCGCAGGCAGATGAACCTAAACAAGTTCCACATACGATCGAAAGTCTCAGAGAGAAAGATGAGACTATGATCACTGGTGAAATTGATGATGAAGAAAATGAAGAAATTAAGATCGACATGGAGCACGATGAGTTTTCTGCTTATTATCGACAGACTTATGAACCAAAAGTTTTAATTACTTATGCGGATAATCCTCATACAAAGACAAGAATATTTGGTAGAGAATTAACTAGAATTATACCAAATTCAACTTCATTATACAGAAATCGTTCAGGAGTAAAAAAGATGGTTAAAAGTTGTATTGCGAATGGCTATACTGATATAGTTGTAATTAATGAAGATCAATGCAAACCAAGTATGTTATTTTATATTACTTACTTAATTGTAAACAATATTTTTATTACTTATTTATTTCTTTTATTAAAGAATAAATTCAAATTAGAAAAGTCATTTTTAATAATTTGAACGGACAGCATTTATTTTCAAAATAAATACGTTAAATATTTAATGAATAAGTTTCTTAATATATTTTCAGATGGTATGTTGATAGTACATTTACCTGATGGTCCTACAATGCATTGCAAGTTAAGTAACGTGAAAATTACCCCAGAATTAAAACGTAGTCATAAAGAAATAACTGAACATCGTCCGGAAGTTATATTAAATAACTTCACAACTCGCTTAGGTCATACAGTTGGAAGAATGTTAGGAGCTTTGTTTCATTATGAACCAGAGTTTAAAGGGCGACGAGTAGTAACATTTCACAATCAACGTGATTACATATTCTTCAGACATCATAGGTACAAATAAAACAGATTCGAAATAAAAAAAAAAAATTTAATTCTTTGATCAATTGAATTAATAATTAATAATTACAGGTATGAATTCAATAAGAAAACAGGTAAACCAAGACTAAGAGAATTAGGTCCAAGGTTTACTCTAAAGTTAAGATCTTTGCAACATGGAACATTTGACAGTAAATATGGAAATTATGAATGGATCATTCAAGGTAGACGACACCAGATGGAAACTAGTCGAAGAAAATTCTTCTTATAAGCAACGTTAAGGTAGACTTTAATATAATTCCGAAAAATATTATTGTAATTAATTATTTTTATAAAAGTTATAAAATGTATTGAGACTAAATCCAGAAGATTTAGTTTTTTAAATTCTCCCGCCGGCAATACCCAGTCGGTAATTTCAGTTATCCCCATCCATTTGAAAAGTTTCCTTCGTCCATAGTAAGGTGGCGTTCTCACAAAATTTTTCATTGTGAAAATGATTTTACTTTGATTAATTTAAATTTACTTTTAAAGACAATTTTTAATTTTATAGGCGTACACATAGCTTGTAGAGAAACATTTTAACGATAATTCGATTACATTAGGAACAGCGTTCGACGCTTAGGCTATGTGTGCTACGGCTTTCTCGGTTAATTTGTCGTAACGCTGTACCACGATGAATTAGCGGAGCCGTCGCTCGAAAAAGATTTATGTTCGAGGCAATTAACATCGAAATGTAACCATGGATTTACCAAACATATCGCATGAAATGCTATAAATGAGATTTCGTATTTATCATTGTCTCTAGATAATACATTTTTTCATTGCTTTTAACTTCATACATATTAAAGTAGTTTTTTAACTGTTTTTAACTATTTGTAAATCAGTAAAAATATTTTACCTTCAATACGTTCTTAAAATTTATTATTTTTAAATAGAAATAAGATTGAATTATTTAAATTTGCAAACTATTTATGCTTAAAACTAATTATGCTTTTAAAATCAAAACATATAATTATTAGAACTATTATTTCAATCATTATAAAAGAAAAAAAATTATAATCTAATTATCAGTTTTCAAAATAAATCTGTAATAATTTAATAAATTACCATAATTATATGCATCAATCTATAAAGTAAGTACACATTACTTTTAATCATTAACGTATGTTATAAACTGTATGAATGTAGTGCAAATGGTGTAAATGTACTATTTTCAAATTAAATTAGGTTGTAGATATATAAATAGAATGTATACTTTTAAATTTAACTCATATAATTATTATAATTATTATTTCAACTTGATAAAAAAAGAAAAAAATTATAATCAAATAATTATTAGTCTTCAAAACAAAACATAAACAATTATAATTGTGTTTACCAATCTACAGAGTAAGTACGCACATTAATTCTAATATTAGTAAATGCTATAAAAATTCGAGACTTGTTTGCCTCTATTACTGTTTGATGACATAGAAAAAACAAAAATAAAACGCAATTTTTTAATTCAATAAACAAAATACGATAAATTAGAAAAGTTAAAACAGTGTGAAATACTCATTGTTCTGAATAATTTCAGGGACCTAGGTTTCTTACATTTTTAGTTAATAAAAATATCTTCCTCTCATATCGTAGTTATTAACTTAAACTACAATATACCAAAGATATTTTATTAAACTTTAAAGATTGCAAAAAATTACTGGTCCCTGCAATTATCGACATCGAAAAATCTTTCGCGCTACCTTAAACTCCCCGATCTTTTCCGATCACTCTAACTACCCCAAACCCCTTAACACCCAAAACCCAGCTAACGAAATAAATTAAAACCGTCGAATCCTCAAGCCTATACCTATCAGCTCATCAGCCGCGCCACTCTGCGGCGTATATCGCATTACAGCCACACGCGGGCCTATTTAATTATGAGTATACCCCGGAAATGCACGCGATCAGCGCGCGAAACAATGCGGCATTTCGCAAAGCTCCGACTACGCGTGATTTACGAGGGTGCGGGCTCGCTGCGGCAGCGCACTTATCTCTGCGCTGCGCGGATTTGCATATCGCGTGTCTGTCGCGGCTTACTTTTTTTTTTTTTTTTTTTGAAAAACGCACCCCGGACGCTACTGTAATTAACGGGAAACGCGCCACCTTTTCGGTGCGATATCGCGCGTTCGTTTTGGATGAGAGCTTTGCTGTGTAAATTTTGCTTTGTTCGCGGGCTGATGCAGAGGGTGCATATGTGGCGAAATGAGAGACAGGTGGGATAAGGATTGGATGGGTGTGCTTTGGATAATTGACGATGAAATTATGTAATTGTGGTGAATGTAAGCATTTTGGGTGTTTCTTTGCGTGAAGTTTTTTTTTATTTAAATCTGAAAGAATGAGATTCTTGGAAATAAGTGAAAATACAAATATATGTAGTAGATGTTTCTACTATTTTTCGTGATTTTTTACTTTTGCAGATTAAAATTTTTAAAATAGTTTTATTTTAATAAAATTATATAAATTTCATCTCAGCTGCGAGAGCAAAAATGTTCTATTCCTCAACGGGTAGAGCGAATTCCAATTATGTAATAGAAATTTGTTGAATTTACTATAACCTTGGATCTTACTGAATTGTTTGTTATACAATACTTTATACACACAAAATCGAGCGTTTCATTTCACAAAAAATTCACCTTTCCAAATCGATTCCATACACCCGCAACTACACTCACGAAACTCAGCCAATCCCATCGACAAAATCCTCGTACACAAAACCACACTTCCCTCTCACCTCCTCAATTTCCGTTCATCGAGACCCGCCAAACTCTATACACAGCGCAACGAACAAGCGCAAGCCATAAGAGATGCGCCTCTCTCCCGCCGAGAAAGCTTTCCTCGCGTCCCTGCGACAAACTCGCCCGAACAACAAACTTGACGCTTTCCTTTGATTAAATTCATCGTCGCAGTCTAATCAAAGCGCGAGGCCCGCGCTATCAAAGAGCCGTAGTCGCCGCGCGCGCTCGAGTATATATAATACCTGAAATTTCGCCGCTCGCCCCGTCGGCGCCTGCGGATTAATCAGCGGCGCGGAAGCGGCCAGGTGACGCTGTATAATACAGCGAGGTATTGGATCGATGTGTATGTGGTGTAGAGTGTATAAGTGAGAACTGCTGGAGAGGTGAAGCGAGGGTTTATGTATGGAATGTATATGCGATCGGCGGATCGTCTTGGAGGGAAATTCGAAAGGATCCGTGAGTTAAGAGGAGGGAAGATAGTCGATCTTTGGAATTGAGTTTAGAGGTGGTGGGGTGATTAAGGGATGCCTGGGAGTGACGAGGAGTTGAGAACTTGGCTGAAATAGTTCAGCGGTTTAGTTTGTTGTGAATTGTTCAAGAAGGTGTTTTGATTACTTTGTGACTGTGATTTATGTGACTTTTTGTCACTATTTTATTTTATATTATAATTAGTTAATAATAGAGCTCTGGTAGCTCTAGATTGGCGAACTTATTTAATCAAAATGATGTGATTGAACCCCTAGTTGTTTTGATTGAGAAAATTTAAGAACTTTAAGAAGGATAATCTTTTGGACAAGTCCAATAAGTTTAATAAAATGGTAATATAATAAGTACTGGGGAAATTGCCCATATCTCCCGTATCGTAATTGAGATATGACTATGAATTCTTAATTCTTGTGAGCAAATCTTACCACCTGAAACAAAGAACTGTTGTTAAGAACTTGTTAAGTATATTTTTATCGTTAATTTGGTTTGCAGTAGATAATGTTGCGGACTAGTCAGACTTATTGAAAAATCAAAGGCCTTTTTCAGTATCTTCCCTCCACTTGTGGGGGTCAAATTTTTTTTTAAAATTCATGTTTTTTTATAATTTAAACAACGTATAGGTTTCAGAGGTTGCACTTCCAAGTATGTTTTTCATTGGTCGTGGGCATTGTTCTTTTCTAGTGCGCGTAGTAGTTTTATTAAACACAATTTGTGAGCCTTATTATTGCAACAAAATTAGGAGTTGATTAAACGAAAACTGCATTTTTTTCGCAAGTAAAAGTAATTTTTAAGTTAGATCAACTTTCCACCAAAAAATTTCTTAAACTCTCCTAAAAAACACGTAAACATTACTACAACCACTCCTGTAAAAACAATTATCATCCCTCCTCCCCCTTCACATCAGCATCCGTCGATTACATAACAGCGCTCGCTCAATCGGCCAAGTCGTTACGTAACATCGTTACCCAAAAACTCTGCATTCGGCACGTCCAAGGCCAATATAAACGAGAGAGCTGCCCGAAGGTGAAATGTCTCGCGGAAATTCGCCGGCCGTAGCCGGCGCACACATGCGCGAAACTATATACAGTCCCGCGCGGAAGAGAAAAGCCGCGCGCGAATGCTATATACACACACGCACACACCTACATACGTGCATGCGTAATTAATGAAACCAATAAAGCCGGGCTGCTTCGCGCTCGGTGGCTCTCCGAAATTCGTTAAATTTAATTGGACGCGAGTAATCCGCCACGCTGCAGCGGCTCTCTCGTGTGTGTATATATATACGTGGTATACGGCTGAATGTGCGACTGTTCCAGAGAGGGCATTAACTCGATCGGATCCTAAATCCTTTTTCGGCCTCGTCAAAACTTGGACTGTTTTGATCGAGGTGTCGCGTGGGTGTGTTTATACCTTATAGGTATGCGATGTTGGTGTAGTGTCGAAGTATCAAATGTTTAGGGCTTTTATTTATTTTTGAAGCTCTTGTTATTCTCTTTTTTGTGGTGGGGGTTAGTTTGGCTTTTAAAAATGGAACGACGGATTTACAAAAAACAAAGGGAACGAACGGACTTGTGCTAACGATCAATGACTGTGAGCCTAATCTGATGACGAACCATTTATAAAGCTCGTTTGCGAATATCCTAATTTTTGACATCTTTGATATACGCTTAACAATCCGTTATAAATTAACGAAAAAAGCTACCCAAACGTATCAATCAAACTTTCCGCAGCTTATCCAAAGCAGCACGAGCCGCCAGCTTAATCCAAAATCGCGCGGATCTCCGAAAAGCATCGCATTACGGAACAAAAGCGATTCATCTCGGGGGCGGCCCTCGGCGCTGCATTTCGCGTCAAAACGTTTAATCTTGCGGGAGGCGGCGCGCGCGTCAGCGCCGCTACGAAAATGCGGCCGCAAATTTACCGCGACGTAGCGCCAGAGTGTCGTCCTCGCGGCCGAAATTCAACGTGCGCTAGTATACGCATACCTGCCTACATTCGAACGAAATCGAATCTAATTTTGGCGCTGCCTACGGGCGTGGGCTGCATTAGCGGATTAATGCACTCTGTTCCTAGTGGACCGAAGAGTGAGAGAGAGTGAGAGATAGACGACGTATATTTGCATGGCATTAGCCCTGGAGGTCCTTCGTATAATGCCACTTTATCCCTTTGATTGTACGAGCCGCGCGCGCGCGCTCAGCGACAATTGCATTATTGGCCTCGGCGACGATGGAGGGAGAGAGAGGGATAGAGTTTAGTGGATCCGAGCTAGCACTTCGCTTTGGGGTCAAGTTCCTTCTGTGGGTGCGTAGAGAGGGATTGCCATATAGGAGCTGTGTTACGGAATTTTCGGATTGGCGTGGACGGGTGTTTGATTAGTTCCCTGTGTTATTGCAGGTGTAGGATGAATACTGGACGACGAGTGATTATGATGAGATGGTGATTGAATGAAGATGTTGTGTGTATGGGAGTTGAGTTTGAAGCGTATTGTGTGATTGATAATTTTTAGGAAGTAAGATTGTTATAGACTATGGAAAACTTTATGTGTAGAAATTTAGGATTGTTATAAAAGTTAATGTAAAT
>JAPYZA010009445.1:0-12577 GCA_030522685.1 Eupelmus azureus | reverse complement strand
AAAAAAAAAAAAAAAAAAAAAAAAAAAATAAAATAAAATATTTGTGCAGTTTGCAACAAACTGATTTTCATTAATATTAAAAATTGATTATTCACCTATGTATAAGAAAAAGATTTAGCCCAACTATCATCGACACAATATTAGCTCCCTTAATCAACTCCACTCCCAAAGAAGCTACTCCATCCCATCAAACAGCGAACTCTCCAATCTTAACTATTCAGAACCAGCACTCGGGCCAGAGTGGAACGACTTAGTTATAGTTCGGTAATCCGAGGCGCTAACTCATCACGAGCCTCGCGTCCCTCGCTCTCGGGTATAAACAGCGCTAAACTACTTAACAACTCGTAAAGCGCGCGCGCGCTCGGCCAGTGCATAATTCCCCGGGAGAAAGAGAGCGAAGGAGAAGAAAGAAGGGAACGGATCAGTCAGGCGATTCGCGCGAAAATCCAATTAACATTACTCTTGCTCAACGCCGCGCTCGCGACTTCTCGCGCCCTCGTAAAATCTTCGGGAGTTAATTGAGTCCTTGGCGGGCCATCGGCAACTCGATACGCTTCTGCCGTAAAGCTGCTCTCTCGCTGCATCTAATTTGTCTGTCACGCCGGAGCGCTCTGATGACCGCGGCCGCAAATTATCAGTCACCACCTGCGAGCCGTGGACAATGCTGCGTTTCGTTTTTTAACTCGCGCTGAAAGAATCAGGCTCTTTTTATTGCCTCACCGGGAATTCGGTTAATTAATTGAGTCGGTCGGGTTCGTTGTTGGCGTGTAAAGCGCTGCGTAGCAGAAACCGTTTCCACCTGTTGGCGTGGAGATTTCTAAAACCGATGGAGAACGAAGTGGCTTGTGGATGCTACTTTGCCACGCGATCGGAAGCGGGCTTACTTAATTAAGTACAATTATAAAAGGCACGCAGACTTTCGCGCTCGATAGGATAATTGATTGTTGTTGGTAAGAGGCGGTGGCTGGATTCGTGATTTACATACGCTAATGGCAAGATCGCCTAAGCGTAGTGAGAGAGTGAGAGCTTTCGAAAGCGTGGGAGGTGTGCGTATACGCACCGATGACGCGGTTGAGATATTGACGTGTACATGCTGGTTAGTGAATAGTTTTAATCGGAGATGTTTTCATTTTTTATTTTTTATTTTTAATGTTTGTTTTAGATAGTTTAGACTAGAATTTGTCTCTGGGCATTTTCAATAATTCTGTAAGATATGAGTTTTATAATTTTGATGTCTTATAGTATACACCCGAGGCGTGAAAGAGCATTAATCACTTTTTATAATAGCGTCCATTTTCAATTAAAATTAATTAAGCAAGCCCCTTTCAATAATTCCTCTCTTCCCAGTCCCGCGATTTCGGTCATTACCCAGCCCCCCACTCCCATTTTTACGCGTTTTCCCTTTAATTTTCGCCTCGGAAATTACATTTCGGCACTCTTCGAGATTAATTCGCGACATCATTAGCGCAAAGTAACGCCGCATCCTGTCGCACGCGCAGCAGCACACATACAGCTCAAGACTCGGCGACTGAAATTACGCACGCCGGCATGATTCAAGCCTCGCTGCTTGGGCTATCAGGAGCGGTAATCATCATATATCGCCCTGGGAAGACACTTAGCAGCCAGCTTATACGGAGCTCCCGACTAAATATCCTCGAGCGCGCGCATCGACGTCATTACGTATGCAAGCTGTGTTTATAAACAATTATCCTATATCACGTGAGCGTTGCGAATATGACGAGAGCACCGCCGCCCCTTGATGGAGCCTCGCTGCAATCTACTTTTGACCATTTGTCTCTATTGTGCGAGGCGATTTTTTATTGTAATTATATCGCTGACGCTGCGCGCGAGAGAGTGAATTTATTCGGCCGTGGCTTATTAAGGGCATTCAATTATGATCTGGGATTGTGAAAAAATTATTGATTACTGAAAGAGAAAAGTTGAGGATTTGAAATGTTGGTGATAATAATGAGAGGGTATTTTTCAGGCTGTCTGCAAATTAATTTAGCACAGCGTATCGCAGCCAGCAGGCTTAGCTTAATGTAATTTCGCTTATGATCGAACTAGCAATGATTTGTTTTTCATTCACCCTGAATTTAATAAATCGCATTGATTACTCATATTTTTTGCCAGCCAATTAATTACCACTCCACTCGGAGCAAACAAAGACGCATCCGCAAAAACGTTCCGTTACAGCCAATCAATTCCCATAATCCACATCGGCGACCTGCGCTCGTCGGCTCCGCTCAATTAAGCAATCCCCCCCCATCCTTTTTTACTCTCGCTAATTAACGCGCTCCTCCGCGCCCCCGAAAATTTCCCCGCACGCGTGAGAAACCTCCAGCTCCTCCCAAAGCCAGGAGAGACCTTTCGCTCTCGAAACACACCCGCCTTAATTTATCCATCTCTAAAAGCCCGAAGAGAAACTTTTTTTTCTCTCCTCTGGCTCCCCTCCCCACGTGCGTGGCGTATGGCGCGCGTACGCCGTTTCTTTCCTCCTCGGCCTGCGCGCGTGGCCGGATGATCGTGGGACTGCGGGCGTGTATACGTATATATACCACGCATCGACTCGCGCAAGCGAGCACTTACTTATAAGGAGCTCGCGCGCCTGGCTGGCTTTGTGGATCCGAAGCCAGTGCTTTCCTTTTTATACGCGCGGTGAGCCTGCGAATTAATGCAAACGAAGCTCGGGCCTTTTTGTCGGGCGTCGATTTCTGCGCGAAATTGCAAAATTTAAATGCCGCGCGCTATGCCAGAGGGAGAGCAACAGAAAGGGAGTTAACGAGAGAGACCCACCGAGGTGCGCTACATGAGCTCGCGAGCCCCCCGCTCGTGTAGCCAGTATGCAAAAAGACATTGTTGCCGAGAATGAGCCCGTTGCGACTGAGGTAATTGGAGTCATTATCTCGCTGCTTGACACGGTAAATCAAGTATCGGAATGCGGGGGAAGGCGAGAAGGGGAATTTGTTTATTAGCGGTATTTTTTGTCTAGAGGTGATGTTGGTGTCTGTATAATGTTAAACTGCGCGAAAATTGTATCGCAAATTTTAACGATGTTTACGTTACGTGGGTTGCATTCGAATGTCCATTTTATTGCCTGCAGCATGCATGTATGCAGATTGAATTAACGCTTTCACACGAGTGTCTCGGCTGATTAACGCGAATAAACATTTTATTTCGGTTTATAGGACTAATTATGTTAATCTTGAGTACCTTGTAACATTATTTTTTCAATACCCGCGGATAATTTTATTTTTATTCTTTATCATTACCAATTACGTCAGTGATATGCAATCGCCGTGAATTTCTTACTGAAAATGAACATCGGCCGTTTTCGAAAATCCAAAAATATAATCCACGAAAAAGAGAATCACAAATGCATCGGGGAAGAAAAAATCGTCTAGCAAGTGAAGCAGCCGAAAAAGCGTCAGCCTCGGTTTCCATCTGCGGGCCGCTCGTTTGGACGATCGTTTTTTTTGAGCAAAAAAATGACAGTTTCGAGCGAAGACTGGCTGGCGCATGTTATATCAAACAGACGTATTTGGGAGAAGGCTCGAATAAACGAGGCTCTCTGTTCGGCGCGTCCCACGGTTTCGAAGGGTGTAAAAAACAAATTTAGGCTCTCTCAAGGAGATGGCTACACGCGGACTCTCGGCTCTCTCATGGTCGGCTGAAAACCTGGAATTTATTAAAACTTTCGAGAATAAAATTATGAGTAAGCCGGTTATTATACGGTTTTTACAATAAAAGGCTGAATAACCAAGGTTGTGCTTTATGTAATCATGTCATGAGTGCATGAAGTATTAAATAAATATGAAATTTATGGCACATCCGATGCTTAATTGCGTTTGAAAATTTCTTTTCTTAGAACTCTTAGAAATACGAAAGAAGACATAGGTAGGCTTTATTAAGTCGTCGCGATACTAGGTAAAAAGTCTTCTCGATAATTCTGCTTAATGTATACAATATGGACCCATATTGCCGGTTATTATCCAAACTTTTTACAATCGTCGCCTTCTTATACACAGCCATCTAAACCAAACGACCAACTAGCCCCACAAAACTCCATTAAAACCCCTCTCCCGAATCCGAGAACACAGGACACCGCGACTCCATAACGACCTACAAAAGCCAACAGAAAAATAATTATCCCAAGCTAATAACGCGGCCGATCGCGATATTTATGGCCTCCTCGTCCTAATTCCCATTTCCCCGGCCGGCGAAACCAAATATCGAATTCAAAACTCGCAGCCAATAAGCCGTCCGGCGCGTAAAAAGCGGAAGGAATTCGCGACGAAGGGGGTTCCGTATCAAATATTGGAGAGGCAGCTGCTGCTGCCGCAGCTTCTTTGCGGCGCGCGTTCCGCTTCGTGTGTGTATGTGTGGAGGCGAATGGCAACAGTTTATACGGGGGCACGCGCGTTTGGTTCCTTTAATCGCGCGCCGGCGTTTTGGAGAAATGCGAGGAATCGAGGGGGTCGGAAAAAACTGGAGGAGGTGGCAAAAAGCGAGGACGAGTTCGCGCGCGCGACTCGCAGATGCGCGCGCGGGGCCCGTTTTCACAGTAAACGACGCGATTAAGCGGGGTGCTTAAGTGTTTTTGGCGGGAGATGGAGGGTAGGAATCGGGTATTAATTTGGAGATGGCTGAGATACTTGTGTAATGAGGAAATCGCTCGATGGCCGTTTAATAAGCTTTTGATGACGGTGCTTTTATCAGATTCATTTCGAGACGTAACTTTTATCGAAAGGATTGGTAATCTTTGAGAAGGCGAGCGATACTATCGCGTGAAAATTTTACAAACTGCTTTTTTTTTTAATTTTCTGAAGACTGCTTTAGAGATAGTTACATGCACTCATAGACCCACTATACTATTTCTCAAACCCATTTTACTACACAGATGAAATACTGCAGATCTTAAACCTTCCAATCCCAGTGAGCCCAACCACAAATCTCTCCTCTGAAAGCAAATCTCCTCAATACCACACACACACATAGGGTAAACACACTCTGAAACACACGCGCGCGCATAAAAAGCAAACATCGAGATCTCAGCGAGCGCAGAAAGTACAGTTCCCGAGTAGCCAAGATTTTTGTCGGCCCCGGCGGTGCATGAGAACTGGTTGCACGCGCGCGAGCTCGCTCATCGGAGATAACGATAAGATTCCAGAGGGAGTATATATCATGCAAATGCACGCGGCTAGCCGTGAGCGTGCGCTGGAATTAAATCACACGCTCGCGCTCAGCGCGCTACGGAGTAGCGGCAATCACGCGACAGATGTTCGAGTTACCGGTACAAGCGCACCCTTGACCGACTTCCCGAATTCGTAACTCTTATAGTCGACATGGAAAGGGACGGACGAGTCGTTTTCTTCCATCACGAGATGAATGTGCGGGGGTGCGTTAGGTCTGGAAAGTCTTGGAGGGTAATTGGTTAGGTTCGTTTGGGTGTGCCGATGTCTAATTGGTCGCGAGGGTGACCATACGGGTGGCTGCGGGTGAACAGAAGGGTGCTTTGGAGCTGTTAAAAATAAAGTATTTTTAAATTTTTGATGAATTCATTACTGATTCAGTATTGTTAAAGCAGAAACTTAACAAGTCTTTTAAGCGCTCGCTCGGTAATTAACATACGAGCAAAGCAACAATGCGCATTACGTAAATGTCTTTTCAAATCAAGTCGCAACGAGCAACACGTATACCCACGGCATGTCAGAGTTTTCATTCAAAAGTCACGCCGTTTCCCGCTTTTTTGCCGGCGCGTTTTCAGCATCACGTAACATTGTAAAGCGCTGCGTAATTTATATCGGGATTCGTATATCAAGCCGCACGCGCCGTTTCCGGCTGACTTAAATTGAAATAAGCTTTTTATCAAGATCGTAACGCTCGCGCGACAACTACCTCAGTGCGCCTACTACTTTGCCGTATTGACTTTTCTCTCCTCCTGCCTATACTCGGCGAGTTACCGAGCGGCGTGTGCTTAAGGAGAAGAAAAAAAAAGAAACCGCCAAGTGGGCCGGCTTCCTTCTTTCTCTCGCGTAGGCTCGCCTTCGGAATCATCGTGATTCCGATGATCGGGTTCCGCTCGAGCTGCGTGGATACCTGTATTTGCTGACGGTAGGCTAATGCGATGATAATTTGAAATCAATACACTTGTAGGAGATTTGCATGATTGATTTGCTATTTAACGTTTTCGAGCGTTACTATTTTGCTTGCTCGTATTTATATCGTTTACTGTGAAGTATTTATTTGTAATTATTACCGACATTGTATTGTGTGTATTTTAATATTTATAAACGAATTTACCATTAATAATTAAAACTCATTAATTCATACGCACACAGGAAACCTACTAATGAAGTCACAGCTAAAAATTCCACGGCGCTTCTGTTATTTGTTTTATGAATCCTTGTGTATCTATCTGCCCACCAGGCATTTAAAAAGCCATTTTCGATTTTTCGATTTTCACAAAGGTGCGTCAAGCCTCGCTCGTCAACTAACCGATCCTTATGAAGACCTCGAGTGCCGAGTGGGTGACACTTGTCGCTTTTGTGTCCTACGCACTTTTGACTTACGTGGGCTTTCCACGCGCCGCCGCAGCCGCCGTTGATAATTTCGCCAAATAAGCCTTTGAGCATGATGACTTTTGCCGAGCGCGCGGCTACTGTAGTTTGTCGGTAATCTTTGGCTGCGATAACGGGCACGGGTTTTTGTTTTATCGGCGTTGAGTGCATTGTTTATTGCTTCTGGTGAAATAGACATCGATTTTAAATTTAGAACGTTAAGCGTTCCATAATACCTTTATTATAAATAATATATCTTTCGTAATCGGTAATCAAGTCTATATACACAATTCCTTTATTCTAAGAACTATGTAATAGAAACTGCCATCATTATGAAAACTCGCTAATACATTCGATCCCACACTACCAATTAACAGCCCCCCTAATAAATCGCGCGATTACATTCACAACCAGTATTTACATAAGCATAATCTCAGCTACAAGCCATTTCCCAAATATCAAGCGCTCGCCGCCCCCGCCCGCTTTCAATAAATCAAACCCGTTCCGCCCTCGCAAACCAAAAAAAAAAACAGCCCGCTCTTTCGACGCGGCGCGGAAAAAGCGTAAAATTCGCCGATCTCGTAAACACGTTATCGATAAAGCCGATAATTGCGCGATAACGCGCTAGCCGGCCGACATGAAACAAATCTCAGCGTAACGCAACTATATATATCGGCGCTGCGACGCGTGGTCGGAATTAATCGAGCGACCATACAGCCGCATTTTACGGGCGCCGCTATTTTTGACGTATTAATCAATCACCGCGTCGTGAATCAAGAGCCGCGCGATTTATGCTGGCTTACTTATACGGAAACCACGGCTGCTTATACATGCAGACGTGGGAAATCGTAGGCATAGGTATATATACACTCTTGCGCACGTGATATTTCACTCCTGCGGTCTCCCACGTCGCCTTGAAAATCGCGCGGAAATGAATTAGGTCCGCCGCGGCGAGCTTGTATATATAACTCGCGTATGGCTTTGTTTGACGCTATAGAACTCGCTCTATCGGCGAGCCAGTCCCCCCCGCAAATTGCGAATTCGCTCGTTTCGCAATCGCGTACGTAATAGCGGAGTGCGGCTGGGCTTGACAAATAAATGGCGCCCCCTAAAGTATATACATGTGCGCGGGGCTATTATATCGGCGGCGAGTGTGTAGCGGAGGTCTGGCTGCGGGCTCACGTGAAAGCCGATGTAGATCGGGGCCGGCTTTTATCTCGGCGCGGCTATGGATACGCGATAAAATCGCGCTAGATCGGTTATTGAATTCGTTCGTTAGCGCTTGTAGCCATTATTTATTCGCGCCGATTTATGATCCGAATGGAGAAATGTATCTTTATATGAAAGCGCTGGTATATGGGCCGGCTCATTTCCTGGTGAATATAATGGAAAAAGATGAAAATTATGAATTTCTTATTTGTAGTATCGAATTGAGATAAACACTTTAATCCAGTACACCCGCACCCGAGCAATCGCCGATGCACCTAGCGTATCTCTAAATAAATACATATCGGTAATTTATCAGAGCACCAGAGCAGCGATAAGATTAGTGACCGCAGCACTATAACCAGCTTCTTACAAAAACACACTCACCAACACAGTGAGAGAGAGAGAAAACGTCAACTCCCCCGGGCATTGCCAAACGCGCCGTCGACAGGCAAGCCCACGCGAATCTCCGATCTCCGGTAGGACGTCTTGTCGTGATCTTTACACGATCGTCACATGCAAATATTTAGAGTAGGCCGAGGTGTTAACGATCGGCAATTCGCCCGCGAGCGGCCGAGCGCAGCTATGACCATTTTCGTCGGGCGCAATTTGTCTATAGGCCGCTCGTTATATACTCGACCATTAGCGTAATCGTCTCTCGCGGGCGGACCCATATTTGTCGGCGACGGCGGCGGTTGTGTCTGTGGCAGCGCTGTCGATCTGATATTGGAAAGTCGCGAGCGAGCCGTGATGCCTTTTGCGCGAGTGGTGGGTGCATCGTTTGTTGTTTTCGAGTTGAGAGATTATTTTTTTTTGTTTTCTTGTAAGAGTGAGTCAGATTGCTTTGAGCAGGAAATCTATGCGTGCAGTAACGAAATTGCAAATCGATTTTCATATTCTTTTTACGTAGATTTGTATTGAAAATTTTCATGCATTTTTTTGTTACTTTCGTTTGTTGCCTACTATTGCTTAGCTAATTCAAATAAGAATTATTTCTACTTAATTTTCACTGAAAACAATCCCATGAATTAGCATCATCAAACTAATTTCCAAAATACCCTCTCCCCTCCTCTCCAAACTCTTCCCCCACATCAAAATCAACACATGCACACACCTACACACACACTCTCGTCAAACTTTCGTCGCTCACCCAACACCTCTCTCAAAACCTGCTCCACACACTCTCGTACACACACACGCGCACACATAACCGATCCCACGCACTAACTCCTCGTCCCACGTACAAGCACACACCCGACGAGATCCCCCAGTGTCGCTCGGCCACTTCTGCAGGGGCGGACACGCCGACTGGAATCCCGTACAGAAATATATCCGCCGGAAATCGCGGCGCTCGAGCCGTTATACATGATTTGACGTGACGTTTAATGCCCGCGCACGCGGCGGATTCTTTTTTCTCTTTTTTTTATTTGTTGACGTTGTTAAGGAAGTGGACGAGCCGAGCGCTCACGCAGCACGCGGGGGGCGCTTGCGCAACGGACTTGATTAACCGGTGGCGCGGCTGTGTACGCGAGCGGCGGCTCTCGTTAAGGTCCGGCCGGACTGAGCTTTGCCTTTTTAAGGGATTTTTCCGGATTTGCTTGGAGGAAGAGGAGAGGATGTTGTTTGACAGTAATGTTTTTATTCTCATGCTAATGACGTCTGCGGCTAACGCTGATTTAACAAGTTTCACGGGTGGTTAAGTAATGACTATATTCACGCACGGCGCGTGTCTTCGGTTTTATTGGAGCGCTCGCGAGCTATTTTTATAACGGCGCGCTACTCCGTATTCCAGAGACTGTGTTGACATATATTCGGAACAATATTTGCTCTCTAAACGTCTTGGGAAAACTTCCGCTCGAAATATCTCGTTTCAGTTGCACCGACGCGAACTCTTTTCATTCCTCACCTTGCCAAGAGGCTTCGACTACGAGTGCAGAAGCTTGCTTTATTAATGCCTCGTGCGTCTTTTATTTTTCGACGCCGCCCGCAAGCTTGTTAAGCAAACAGCTTTTTATTCGATTAGGCAAAAATGTAGATAGCACGGCTTATTGGGGGCTTACATTTACATTAATTATGATAATTATGAGGTAAGTGATTTTAAGAGATTTTTTTAAGTGGATAATTTATCGTTTATATTAATTAAATTTTGTGTTACGCTGTGTTAAAACGAAGAAATATTCTCGCCAATTTGAATTTTATACACTAACTAATTAAGTTTACTTTCCTCAAAAATAGCCAAACTTCCTATTTAATTAGCAAAAATAAGATTCACACAAAATTCTCTTCCAAAAACTAGTGTGAGAATTAAAACACCGTGAGATTTACTTTTAATTACCCGAACCGATTGCGCGTCGTGCAGCTGTACCTGCGAGCGCGTCCCTCGAACAAACAGTCGAAAATAAACCGCGGACGAAGCGCTTGTATTAATTAAGGTCACGTTCCAAATGGTCTGCGCGTCACGCAGATCCAGTTGTAAATCGACCACGTAAGCTGAATGAAACTAGTAGAGGGTTGCTGTACAATTAGAATTGCGATTAGTTAAAGATAAAAGGAATGGAGGTAATAAAAACTTGAGCTGAAAGGTCGTTGAACACCGATTGATTAAGAAACGTAATAAATGGGTATCGTGGAGTCAATCGCTTAGATAATTTTAGAGTAGTCTGCACTGAAATTCGGCAGTATCGCGTCTAGAAATCAATCGATCGGAGCATTTGAAAAGGCTTTGTGAAATCTTATAAATGTGTTAAAAATAATTCTATGTATAATAATGTTTATTAAAGATAAATGTACTTTCGAATAACGTAATTTGAAAAAACGTTTTTAAAATTTATGCAACTTGTGCAGGATTGGCACACAGCTTGTAAGTATCGAAATGAACATTGTTATTAATTTTTCTTCTTTCATACAACTGAAACAAACATTTTTTACAATTACAAATTTGAGACGCAGGAATGCCATAAAATAACGACAAACAATCAACGCATTCCAACCTGCACTTCAGCAAAGTAGCTTTCTATTAAGCAGTCGACATTCACTTAACTTCAATTGCTCCGAACTCGACTCTCGCTTGTCACCTCGGAATGCCACTTTACCTTACGCGCGCCAAATTACTTTTCGGCATACGGCCGCGTGCTTTTTCCAGCCGACATCTATCCACTAAAACAACTGGCCCAAAAAAAAGCCTCGTTCCCCGATACGCGATCAGTCAGAATCAGATCAAGCCTACCTAGCGCTCGCCGTCCAATTAAGCCATCAAATGCCTTAAAAGCGCCGAGACACGTATTCCTCTCTCTCTTTCCTCTCGCGCGCGCCAAAGTTGGCGAGAGTAGCGCTGCAGCGCGCTCAGATTTGCCGCGCGACCGGATAATTGCGTTGCTTTTCCTCAAATGGCGTTGGCCGAGCGAGCGCGACTCAAAAAAGTGGGGGCGATGAAGAAAAAAAACAGAATCGCCGCCGCAAGTGAAAGAGCCGTGCGAGCGCTACCTAACTTTGTGAGCGGAATCTCTTATGAGATAAAGGTGTGTGTGTGTGCTTATGCTGCTTTTGCCTTTGTGGATTATTTTGCTGATTCGTAAGGAGCGTGGGTAATGCTGGGATCTGAAGGATTTATTACGCTGATGGGTGTAGCTGTAAATTGGTTGGATGCACTCTGTAGTCAAGTTTGTTTATTGGGTAGGAAGGAAAGGTAGGATGCTGGGTGATGGCAATAGGAACGTTACTACTGTGAAAATTGTGGGGGCAGATAGTCTTAAAAAAATTATTGTCCAATGTTGGAACACGGATTTTTCGCTTAATAGTCCATTTATCATAGAAACCTTAAAATTTTAATTTAATAATGTATTTTATAAATAGAAGTGATATTATCATTCTAAGACTGTAAAGCAACAGGAAACAAAAAATTTTTGCACACTTGACAAATACACTCAAGAGCATCTAACCCATTCAGTTCACATCCAAAGACACGTGTTTACGTTTCTTCTTCCCTAAGCAGAGCATGCGCTCCCTTTTTAAAAAAAATCTCCGCGCAAGTACCCTTCTATTACTCTCGCTCTCCTTTTTCCCGACTCTCTCTGTTCTGTGCACGCCGCCGTTAATTGCTCTCTCATTGCGGAGGCAGCTCACGCTCCACGTCGCGTCGCGCCTATCGCGATCCAAAAAGCGTGTGCCTGCCCCCCTTGACTCCATTACGTTTAACGTACATACCTGTGAGCCGGCTGTATGTAGCCGTGAGTGAGCCTCGTTATCGTCGCCGTTGTGTGAGAGAAAGAGCCGAAGGGAAGATCTTTGGAGCGCCAAGCGCTGAGTCAACTTTTTCGAAATCTTCGAGACGTCAGGCTACCCGCTGGGCCAATAAGGCTGTAGAAGCTCCAGCTGGGAAGGTTAATTGCGCCGGCGAGTCGAGGTGGCAAAAAGATTTTTTTGATTCCGAAAAAGCTATGTTTGTGTTTTTTAGAGTGTTTGTTGACTATTAATTTTATTCGAGCAAGTGCAGTTAGGTTCGAAGAAAAATTAGATAGAAAAAACTTTGGTGATCGTTTCGAATGTTATTTTTACTTCTGTCTTAATCAAGAGAGTTATTTTATTTACTTCTATAAGGCACCGACAAAAACGAAATTAGAATTAGGAGATATAATCTTTTAATATTTGTATAAACACAATTATTAATATTTATAAATTATTATGTATTTTATTATTATTATTTTTACGTGTATATTTTCATAGATTTTAAAATTAGAATTTGCTATTCCAATGTAACTGCTCAATATAAGTATCTTTTCACATGTAAAAACAATAAGATACGCAGATTTTCA
>JAPYZA010009442.1:0-10762 GCA_030522685.1 Eupelmus azureus | reverse complement strand
CCCAAATTCATGCACGTCAGAGTGCATTGGAGAAGATGTGGGTGAAATTGAAGAAAGTCTGTAAGCAAGGTGTGTTTTTTGTCATATGCTTAGATTAAAATTTCGGTGATATCAATTTATTTATTATTTTTTCACCATCCCAGCGCGGCTATTTTTACGACTTCCCTCTCAATTACGAAAACCCCAGTACCCAACTCATCAATCTCAGCCGCGTTAAAAAACAATTACGTAAATTACTCTCACTCGCTCTTAGCATCACCCGTCTAAAAACAATGCTTCCATATTTTCTCCGCTCGCGCATCCAGCGTCTCGTCCTCACCTGCTCACTTATCCACAACTCAGCGACGACGACTCGGCGCTTGTGCACCTCCGCGTCGCAAGAAAGTCTATAATCTCTCGGATCGCGAGTAATTACATCTCCCATCTCCGAAGAAGAAGGAAAAAAGGCCAGCGACTTCTCGCATATACAATGCAAATTTTGCAAGCGAATCTTTCTCTTTGCCGGCGATTACAAGCCGCGCGAACGCGAGACGTAATCGTTCGATTTCGATCGAGCCTTACGCACGCGGATTTATGACTTCATTCATGCGCTGCGCGATTCTCGTCCGTATTTTCTTTATCCGCGATTGCGCAAAGCCTGCGTGCATAGGTTCGTGCGCGCGCGCGCGATAGCGACCTGTTTTTGCGCTTGACGCTCGTGTTTCGATTGCCAAACGGGGCCGTTAATATTTCATTAACATTCTTCCGAGCGGCTATCTCAGATATGTCACCTGCCAAGGTTGATGGGCCGCTGGGGCTCGCTGGAAAAGTCAGGTATGGACGTGGAACGATGGAGTTTGGTTGCGTTTGAGGAGCGCTTGGCAGCTCGGTCAGTTGGAATTATGCTTTTCTAGTGGCTGTATTTGATTAAGGTTTAGTAGTTATGATTTTAAAAGTTTTTTAGTAATTTAGAATTTTGTTTTGTGAGTGAGCGAGTAGAGACTAGTGTTTAGGAAATTGGATGAATATTGACACAACACTCGGATTGACTCGTCTTACCAAGCTAGACTCATTCTACTTATAACAACGTCTCTACTTCTGCATAGTCGTTCAACTATTAAACTGAATTCGCACTTTTTCACCTCAAACCATAATTCACAACAATAAATCGAAAAAAAATCTAAATCACCTCCCATTAAACGCACTCTCCACACATCACCCACCTCTCCCACATAAAAAACACTTACCCGTCAAACGACTCGTAAAGCACAGCGCCAGCGCCAATCACACCCGTCCGTCTAATCAACCCTCTCTCTCTCACCCACACCACTTCTCTCTCACATTATCTCCTCATTGTTCTCTCGTGTAGGCCGCGCGTGTCCAGCCAGCCCCTCCCCTGTATATATAAACGCATATCACTGCAGGCGCGAGCTTTTGCTATCTTTATCGAGGCGCAGGCGCGAGTAGGTGTCGCTTGATTTAAAAGCGCGCAGCGAGCGCCGATCGAGAGCGCAATATTCGCTTAGATTGCAAAATTGTCCATGAGAGAAACTCGCGCGCGGGCTTGAGATATTATTGCGAGCGCGCGCGCGTGTGTCGATCGGTTGCGGTTCAGCTCGCGCTCTGATTTTGATTTAAGTGACTATTTGAATTTGCTGAGCTCTTGAGTGAATAGGCTGGGATTTATGGGGGGCTGGAGGAGGAATGGTCGTTGCGAAATTTATGACGGCTTGTCGCTGTGACGCTTTGGTCGTTGTAAAATAGCTGTATTTGTAAAGTGTGTTTGGATCGAACGGTTTTTCTTAATTGATAACTCTGATTTAATAAAAAGTAAGAACGATTTGGAATCCCGGTGAAGAGCTATACACCCAAAGCCCACCGAACGTCCCTGACTCTAGCAAACAATAAATCCACCTTCTGGCAATTTCAATCATCATTTCCAACTCATAACACGAGCCGCGAGTCCGCGTATAAATCAAACAGATTAACCACTCGTCGAAATCGAAAAACAACGGAGCCTAACCAAGCTCTTATACACATCCCTCGCTTACTACTACAGCATCCATTGTCCATTTCTCCTTACTCCGTCAAAAAACTACGAGCTTCGGCTCACAATGCAAAACGATCGTCGCGAGGCCGGTAGTCGCGCGACTCGAACAATGGCCCCTCTCCGCTATACCCACGCGTTCTCTCATATATATACTGCAAAAGAGTCGACTCTGTGTCAATAATATGCGAGTATATATAGGTAGGAGGAGAGAAGGTTGCGCATTACTACAAGCGATCCCGTAAATCGGCTATTGTCAAAGGCTGATATGCGCCAATTAACGCTTCATTTGTTCGTGAGTTCGCACTGCTTTTGATGTGTTCTTTTGTTGGCCTCTGTGCGTGGGTGGCTATATATGCGTGAAATTAAGGATGGAGAGAGATGTTTTGAAGAGTAGAGCGCGGAAGTAGATGCGTAAGTTCGAGGCTGTATTCAAGACTAATTTACGCTCTCGTTTAAAGCCGCAAGCGTGAAAGAGAGAAGAACGATAAAGTTTAGAATTGCACTCGATGAGCGGAGTATCGAGCGCGTGTATCTTAGAAAAGGATAACATCGCGCTGGTTGACTTCGAAGCCAACACTGCCTGATTTCAGTTTACTATACAAACGCGTTTTGCAAGTGTCTCGAGCTAACTTTCGCTGAAGTTCGCGATTAGATCAACGCGAAGTTTCAAGCGAAAAGAAGCTTACAGTATCACAAAAGCTGATAAAAGCGTAATGTACTTGCTGCTCAATACAATAAACTAATAAATCCGAGAGTACGCGCAGCCGACTACCAGCGTAATTATCTAACATCGCCGGCGAACGCGAAAAGAGAACGCACTTTCGCGTTATCGAACTTTCGTCTCGCCGACGACTCAATTTTACACACGGTTTCTCCGCGAACTCCGCGCGCTCGTCGCTAATACGAAAAAGCCCGCGATCGTAAAAAACGTCTGCTTCAACGATAAGACCCCCGAGAAATCCGATTTTCACGAGGCCGGCTTGTCTATAACTGTTATTTTTCGCGAAAAGCGCGCGGATTAGAGATAGCCACTAGGAAATTATGGTTATTGTCGTCCGGTTCTGCCGAAAACCTACTTACGTGAATTCGAAGCGCGAATGGCCTGTGAGAGAAGAGTTTTTGATGAAAGCGAGCGCGATAGTGTGTTGAGTAATTTTCTGATAGGGATCTGCGCGCTGGACTTTTCCGCGGGGATTTATTGACGATGGCTGATGATGTTTCGACATCGATGGGATATTGCCACTGCGGAGTAGTAAAAGTCGAGGTTAATTACGAGGGATTCTGCAGGTGTGAGTTATCCGTCGATGGGAGATGCTGCTTTTCGAAAGTTAATTGCATGTTAATGTGTAAGAGGTACGCGGAAAATGGAGGGTTTTAGTTGAGGTTTAGAGGAGTAAGTGGATGCGCTTGATGAAAATCTTCGGCTAATATTGTTTATTTAATTAGTTAATTTTGTTGTATTTGAATATAAAATATAAAAATTATAATTTTGTTTTTGGAAAAATGGACTTTAAAATCTAATCAGAACTTTTAACACATATATGATATATCCATACACTCACTTTGTCACATGCTCTTATACTCACCCATATGCACATATGTATAGATACACATACGGACAGACATAATTCTTAAAACTTCCTTTTTAAATCAGAAGCTCTAAATAAATCCTAATTCGCTAAAATCCAAACGAACCCAACCCCAAACCCAACAGTAGCGCCCTCACCCCCACTCCCACTAAAACAATTCAAAATTAATTAGCTACAAACCCCAGCCGACAACCTATACATCTCAGTCCCCAACATCTCCATATCCACCACGCGAACTCTCCTTTAATACCTCGCTACCTCATCCTCAGCAGCCAACAATCAAAAAAACTACAAACGCCGCCCCAACCACTCCGGCTCTCGCGTGCGTCCGCGGCAAAAAAGAACTACAGCCGCGAATTTCGCGGCGCGCAGAAAATATATGAGCGGCCGCTTCTTATTCCGGATTCGGCGGCGTCGCTTAATCATCGTTAATTACGGACGAGCGCGAGCGCCGATCGTTGACTAATTGATTTGCGGCACGCCATGTCCGCCGGCAGCGATCTCGATTTATTTCTGCCGCGAAAAGAGGATGGATGGTGTTTCAGAATTTGGGGAAAAATTTATTTTCTGAATTATTAAAGCTGTAATTTTGGGTAATTATTTTTTCGTGAATTATGGTGAAATGGCGTGGGTTAGTAGAGTTGAGAGTTGCGCGGAAAACCGGATGCCAACATCAGCGCTTCGTCTAGTTACATTTCCGCGCGACGATAGACGCTTCCGCAAAGGCTAAAAACTAAATTACGCATCTTACTACCCAAACATTCCGACTTCACCGCAAACCAATCCTTAAATCACTCCATCATCCGCAAATACACACCCGCACCACAATATTTTCATGCGGCTCTATCCGCTCATAAATCCGCTTCGTTATCCGGTAATCCGATTTCTCGTCGCGGCGTAGCTTCTGGCTACTGCAGAAAAAGAAGAGCCGGGCGGCGCTTCGCCGAAGAAGCTACACTCGCGCGTGGGCGAGCGAGCTTGACACTCGAGAGAGAGAGAGAGAGAGAGAAGGAGAAGTCGAGGTGTTCCGAGAATCGCGCTTGTCCCGCTGAATGAAGCGAAACTGCGGCTTCCGGGAACGGCGACGTGTGGGAACGGCTGGCTGCAGCCTTCAGCGACATTGGCAGGAATGCGGCGGGCCTTGGCTCTACTGATATTTCAGCGGGTTGTGAGCTTGTATCTTGGATTTTTGAGAACTGGGTAGTGGGAGTGCGGCTGCGTTGGTGTGGGAGGCCGATGCTTTTCGAGCGACGTTGGCCTGAGTAAGGAGAGCGTTAGATTGCGAGCGAGTTATTTTTAGTTGCGGCTATCAAGTAAATACGAAAAGCTGACGTGCTCCAGAAGCTTGAAAGTATATTAGTAGATGCAGCGGCGACTCTCCACAGTATATTCTTCGATTGGCAATCGAAGAAACCGCGAACAGGAAAACTGCACTGTTAACCCACCAATAACCAACAGCACTCGCACTCCACCATCCAGCAATCTTAGAGCCTCGCTTATCCACTCCGACAATCAAAGCAATATACCCGTTCTCCATATTCTTCCCGGCTTTCTAATTCCGACTTCCCCCTAAAAAAAATCCGTCCCAACCAATCTCCATCCAATCTAGCAACCATTAAATAGCCCGACTTTTCCATGACTCTCGATAAATACTATCGATACACTCGCCCGGGGCTGCGTAGATATCGAAAAAGCGCTGAGTCGTCGCGCGCGCCCCCGAATAGAGTCGTCTCACGAAGCGGCGAGCTCGATTTATATGCCGGCTTCGAGTGTGTATATATATACGGTTGAGAGAGCCGGTAGCTTCGACATGGCCTCGCGCGCTGCATGTACACGCGCGCTTACGCGCCACCGGTTTTATCTGGCTGCTGCGAGTGTATGTTTGTGCGAGCGTGAGGCTGGAGTGTTTGTTTATTGGGATAGGGATTTTGGATGGGGCTTGTTTTTGAGACATGCCGAGTGCGCGTGGGAGAATGACTTTTGTGCTCGACTTTTGAAAAGTGACGAGCGGTTCTACGTACGATCAATAAGAAAAATCAAAATTTATAATACTTTTCTAGAAAACTACACCCATCCCAACCGCCACCTAAAACCCAATAATCCAATGTCGGTCATGAAATTCCCAAAAAAACCGCATGATCAAAAGTCCCGCTCGGCTCGTCGCATTCCCTCGCGAAAAGGGAGAGCCAGAACCGCCCGCTGCAGCTCGCGCATTAGCATAATGCGGGACGCGCTCGAAGGGGAGCAGGTGCTGCTATCGGGTGACGCGCATTATTATTAGCCGCGGCGGCGGCGAATTATCGCTGTGCGTCACGCAAGCGCGCGCTTCTGGCACAAAGAAGGAGCGATGGTGGAGCGTTCGTTTAGAAGGATGAGCTTTTGCGGGGATGTGGATATTGGTGTGGATGGTTTCTTTATTGTAGTGATGGGTGATGGAAGCTGGTGTAAGTTCGGTGTATAACTCAAGTTTGAATACTATATTGTAGGCAGTAAAATTAAAATTTCTAATAAAATTAAAATGTCTAATCGACCAAAGAATTCATCTCTCTCGCAACTCGTTTCCTCAAACCAACCAATCAAACGTCCTCACAGACCTACATCGCTTCCAACATCGCTAAACACCTATACCAAAAGCAACCGAAACAAGCAAATGCAAGAGGTAGCTCCCCATATCGCAATGTAACGATCTCAGCATTCGCAATTAACCATGCAAATGGGATGTCTGCATCGGCGCAAAGAAACCAGGTCTCGTAGGGACAAAGACAAGTGCGCGTGCGCGTGGCGATCGGAATAAACGTGTACGCTTATCGCGATATAGGACGGAGAAAGAGGTAATAAGGGAATCGCCTTGCGCGTAATGAGCCGAGTATTAACGAGGCTGGTTAAGGTGTGTAATCGCGAGGACTCGTCGTTTTTTGGCAATCTTTATCGATTTCGGAGTAATTTGGTGTTTGGTTTGATGATGGGGTATGCGGAGTTTTGGTGAGCGGGGATTCGGTTTTTGAATTTTGGTGGCGGTGAGAGGAAGTTTTTTAACAGGTGTGGTAGAGTTTTTCATTGGTTTAGTAAATTTCTACTATACATGATTAAACTGCCAATGTTTTTTCTAATTAAGCTGTATTGAAATATAATTAAAATTTATTAATTACAAAAATTACACAATAACTACACCCAATATTCAACTCCTTCCTAATAATAATAAACATTCTCCAATATCCGCCAGATATTCCCCCAATATTCCTGACCGCTCCAAGACCCCAGAGCATCAATAAAACATCAGCGCGCCTAAGCCACCTCTTCGCTCATTGTCCGCTTACACCGTATAAGATAGCACTCTCCACGTAAGCGCAGGTGCAGCATCAAGACCCGCCGCTTATTCCCACCCAATTATACCAAGGCGCAAACTATACGCCACCGCCGCCGCCGCCGGCGCAATTACGCTCGCACGCGAAGCGTTAAAGTGCCATTAATTAAGGGCCGGCTAAATAATCATCGATGGGACTACTCTGGCGGCGTTGCGGTGCGTCTTGTGCAGCTGTGGCTTCTTAAAGTCAAGTGGCCGAAGAGTACAAATGTACGTGCTGGCTTTCGCTTCGTTTCTACTCATTGCGCCGAGGTGAGAGAGAAAGAGAAATTGGGACGGTAGAGGAGTGGTGGGGTGAGGAGGAATTTTTGGAGAATGAGGAAGTTTGGGATGTTGTTTGCGGGATATGGATTTGTTGGGTGTGAGAAATGGTTGGAGATGTTAAAGTCGAGAGTTAAATTTCTATGCACTAAAAACTATAAAAAAGAGGTTGCAGTAAAACTATACACGTGCGGTATAGATACTTAATAATTAATATATAGTGCTTCACAGTTAAAAAAATAAGTGTTATTTTACAAACATTAAAGATCAGCTTATTTTCAAATCAAGATGGTTTTGTACTATGAAAGCTAAAAAACAAAAAAAAAAACCAGCTCTAAAAGTTCCGCCAAGATTGGTGATCCGCACACCGGATACTTTCTTGACAAGTTTAAACAATTCAACTGTCGAGTTATGTTGTTTTTCTTTTTAAAATAATGATTTTAAAAAATTTTATGAAAATCTTATACCAAAAAATATTTATATTTTTTTCTTTGTCGCTGATCTATTATTTTATTCTACTACCAAACACATTAAAAACGAAAAAGAATAAAAGGCATAGCTGTTATAGCTATAAAGAAGAAATTACGTGCTCGTGCTACACTTAAATGCTGAACGATTTACGAGGAATCATACCAGTAGTATAGATAGGCCACACCACTGAGAAAGATAAGATCGATCTCAAAAGGGTATAATCTAAAAGAATTTATGAGTAATTAATTTTTTCTTCAACAATTACAGCACTAAGTGTTTAGGCACGCGTTATTAAGACAGACTTAATGTGTGAACAGTTACATGTTCACAGCTTAGCAAAAAATCGTGTATCCATCATGTAGATAAAATAATACCAAAATCTACTCTAATGTATCTATTTACGACTCAGATTCAACCGACAATTTACAACGTATCCTAAGATTATTATATAAACAAATTAAAAAATATCTACAAACTCAACGTTAACCCAACCCATCCAACCCATCCAAAACCACACTATACATTTCCAAACGATGACACAGTCGATTCCTTTTTCCTCTCCATCATCTCACACGACAAACCAGCAGCAAAAAAACGATCCAAGCGCGCAGCTCCCCGCGCATTAACCCACCCGGCGGCGCCGCTTGGCGCAAGCTTCTTGCTTGCCGAGCCACCCAGAGCCACTATAACCTCCCGACTAGGGCCATTATATCGGATAAACGCGCGCCATTTGGCCGCGCCAAAGAAAGTCGCGCCAATCTAGCCTCGTAAAAGCGCGCCTGGGCCCTGGTAATAACGTGCGAACGCGCTATCCATCAGCCGAGGACGACAAAACAGGGGAGCGCACCTCCGTGCTTGTAATGTTTGTGCTTGGGACTTTTTTGATGGGGTGGTGGATGTGTGGAGGATTAGGCGTTTAATCGATTTGTTATTTTGAGATTTTGTGAGGTTGGAATTTTTGGATTGTTTTTACATGAATTTGAATATTTTGCGGGTCAATGGGAATAACTGCTTTGTATAGTCAGTTTAAAGGGTATTTTAAAATTCAATATTAAATTAATATCTGTTTAATATTATCACCTTAAAATATATTTCGTCGCGCATATTTGCCGTATGTTTCTTAGTCGATTTGTCATTGCAGCTTTTAAAATTTTATAGGCAGCAAGTATGATTTACAAGCAGAAGCTGCAAGGCCATATTTTTTGTTATTCGCCAAACTTAAGAGGAAATTTGCACGATGACGCGAGGATGAAAAACGGCTCATCAATACCATTTTATCGACAATCAATTCCCTATTTTGGTATTAGCACTGCTAATGAAAATTCTCCGTAGGACTCTTCCTTACCGCCCACCAATCCATTTAACCATAATTTTCAAATTTTTCACCAGCCAATTACCTCAAACTTTTCCAAAACCAACGAAAAATCCCCTCGGATCCCAATCCTCCCAAGCCCGCGGCCAATTAAAAGCCTCACTTCCTCAAAGCCCAGCCATCACTCCTCACTATGACTAATTTTTCTCCGCATTAACCACTCAAGCTCCAGCAAAACTCGCTCACCTTCTCGGAATACCGAATAACAAGCGCGCCACTTAGCCGCTCTGCGCGCAATGACGCGAAAGATTATTAACCTCTTGAAGCCTTCTCGGGCCGTGAAAAAAATCGCGCCGCTTATCTACGAGCAATTAAGGCTCCGCGGGGGCAATTAGACGCTACGCCCGTTTTCACAATGCGCGCCTCCTCAAAACTTTCAACGACGCGCGCGATGAATCTCGCGTATATATACGCGCTGGCCAGGCCGATGTCCGAGAGTTTCTACGTTTGCGCCTCGTCTAATTAAATTCTCAGGCGAGAAGTAAGTGTGTATGTGCAGGATTAGGTATGTGAGCGTGTGAACTCGGCTTTTGTGTAGTTGAGTTAACGAGCGGCTATGCCGGTGGGGAGGGGGGTTAAAAGTGATTGCGGATTTTTAATGATTTCGTTAGGATTTAATTAGTGATTTTGGCTGGGGTGCGTAGCCTGATTAGTGGTTGTAGTTGTTTGAGTATTTTTTTAGATGTTTAAGTACAGCTAAAATGTAGAGTTAATGTTAGGTAAGATAATTTGGTTGTTTGCTCTAACAGTGAGTCATGTTTGAAATTTTGTTTGAAATAATTTTAAATTTAAGAATTATTTTTAAATATATGATGTCAGAAAGTTTTGTAAAAAGACACAGTTCAACAGACTCAGGAGATTTACCCTGTAATGCTAACGTGCGCTGTTATCTCTGTAGATATAGAAAAGTGTATGAAATCAAATATTCATTATATTTAACGCTAAATTTAGCCTCCAAGGTACTGCAAGGATTAAAAATAAAGTAAAACTTGTTTAGTTCAACATTTATTTTATAATACAGCCAGCATAAGCCCGTTTATACCTTTATTAGTTTACAAAGATTATATTGTATTCAGAGAGATGGATAAAAGCAACTGAGTATATTCGACTACAAATACATAGAACAGAAAATTAATAATAATCCATCAAGCATTTACATTTCTATAAAAAATTATGAAGTGTTGAGATATTATATAACATATTATAAGTATCTGAAAATTTTTAATTTTTGAGCAGAATTATTTTTTGAATTCTCTATTAGAAAAGACTCGAATAACTATAATAAGCAGATACAAATTCTAAAATTTGTTTTATTTGAATAAATTTGTGATAAGTAGATAACGACTGAAACCAGTCAGACAAATATACGCGAAAGGCTAATCTTTTTAAATCTAATCATTTTAAAAATACTTAGTTAATTATCACTTCCGTTTTCTTGTTTCATAAAACCTAACAACATAATATTTGGTTGTACACCTGCAGAGACGAAGTAGTAACGGTATATAAAAGTTCGAAAAACTGCTACTAACTAACTTAAAATGTCAGAAAAAAAATTTTAATTCGGTAATTTTTGGTACCTTTATTAAAAAGTCAAAAACAACGCATCAACACACAAAACCAAAATCAAATCCCTAAACTTTTTCATCATCCAACAAAAGCCCTCCCTCAAAAAAAAA
>JAPYZA010009440.1:0-10300 GCA_030522685.1 Eupelmus azureus | reverse complement strand
TTTTACTAATTTGTGTTTATTTATGTTTCAGCTGCATCTGGTCAAAAATTGGGTCCGGTTGTCTGTTTTTTTTTCTATATTCAAGGGCTGATATAAACAGGAGATGCCAGGCAAAAATTATTTGCAAAAGATAAGTATAACATTAATAATTTTAAACTATTTTAACTAAAAACTTTAAACGCGTTTTTCTCTGACATTGAATATTGTTAAATTTTAGGTGCTTGTCCGTAAGATTTAAACTGACCCGATGGATGAAATTGAGTTTTCTAAACTGATTTGGCTTTAGTATGGGTACCTTTCTCCGATAAATGAAGGGTTTTAAAATTGAATGACAGGAAGTGATATAATGAGCAAAAATAAAGTTAAATTATTTATATTTGTTTAAAAAATTGATATTTCACCTTGAAAAATTTTTGAATTTTAGAAATCTGTTCATTGATCAGAGAAAGGTATGCCTACTGAACCTAAATCCATTGAGAAAACTAAATTTCATCCATCGGGTCAGCTTAAATCTTACGAACAAGGAATTTGAAGAAACATGTACCATATAATAATTCAAATTAAAGGTATTTCCCTCTTCTTTCAGAAACTATTTTAATTTTTTTAATTATTGAGGCAAATAATAATTCAAATATTTTCATTTTCAGGTTTTACAGGTGTTTCTCCCCTTTAAGAGAACCATGAAGTTTAATTATTTATTGATGTTTCTAAATTGTGATTTTATTTTATAAAGTTATCGTAAAATAATCACTGCAATAATATTCACTGCACGTGCGATATTAATTTTTAAGTGAAACCACAAGCTACTTGGTTGCAAAGTAGAGTCTTACTTCTACTTTGTCCTCTTATCAGCTCGAGCGGATGAAAGTTTCGAGTATCACCGTGAGAGCGAACTTACCTTGGCTCTCTCACTGACGTAATTGTCTGGGAATTTCTTTTATGCTTTAGTTAAAAATTTTCCTTTCGGGTGCTTTCCATTATAATTTAATGGGTATTTAGGTAATTTGCTGTCCTCGTATTTACTATACTCTCGTTATAGGGTTTTAATGAACAGCAACTCGTTAACGCTAAATGCTGGTCGGCTTCAGCCTTTATACCTTAATATTCTCGAACCCTATTCTCCTTCTCACAGAAAAATGTTTACTTTGAAAATGTTGAGTTCAAAATAATTTATAAATTAAAACAATATTGTAGAATCTTTGTAATAGTAGTCTATCTACTTTGAAACTTTGTTCTGTAACTCTTCTTAATATTTATTCAAAAGAAAAGTTGTTTGAACCTCTTTACTTATAATTATTACTAAATTTTTTTTATTACTACTCTATTTCTTTCAAATAACTGTAGTTTCATGGAAAGACTGAGAATATCTTTTTGGGCTTAGTGCTCTCCAACCGTCGGGAACTGTACGCGTATACTTTACGTAATAAGTACCTGCTCAATCTTAAGCAATGTCTATGCAAACCTGAAAATTTGACTTGCCCACCGTATTTTATTCTGGTTTTAATAACTTCTACTTTCCTAAAATGTTCTCTAAAAAATGATACTTATACAATAATTTTATTTTAATACTTAAAAATTAACTTCGAATGAAAATAATTATTGTTGGGGAATGCTAACAGCTTTTTCTGACCGAAAGAAAAATGCGTGACTCTCTCCCCTTTTTATGATTATCTATTTCTGTTCTAAGTTTTTAGATTTAAAAAATGAATTTTACTTAAATTTATTAATTTTTCTCATAATATAATTCTTATAGTAGTATCTTAAATTTTTCTTATTCTTAATTGTAATTCTTTATAGGTTTTTACTAATAATTATTTTTGTTTATTTTTGAATATGATTCTTAAATTATCTTAGTAGACAGCTGTCGGTTTTATGGTGTATTATTGTTTAATTTTATCTACTAATTTACAGTTTTTCATCATTGAGGTTTTATTACAGCATGAAGGCTGGGCTTTCTATGCCTTGGGTTCTGCAGGCTCTAATTGTACTTTTGGCCTAGGACCCTTCTTTTCTACGAATATGCTTACTCTCTTTTCCTGAAATGGGCTCTTGAATTCATATTTTGGATTTGTAAATTATCACTTTTATTGTTCTAGCCTACTCAAATTTGGCGGGAAATTTCTGAGGTCATAAATAATATACTTTCCGCGATCTTATACGAAAAATTTTATAATAGCCAAACAGTAACTTACACGGTAACTGTGCCTTTCTTAATATTTCTTTGTAAATATATTTATGCTCTCAATTCAATTTTTTGTTTGTTTTAGTAATATTACTCTTAGATTTTGACGCAATATTTTTAACTATTTTTAAATTTGTTCTACAAAAGTTTTTATATTAACTAGCATTACTTAATTATGAAGTATACTTATTTTAACTCTGCTTTTCTTTTAACTTTTATTTCAGAGAAAAATTTTTTTTTCTTTGTTAAATGGAATATTTAGTATAACTTTTATTTTATTTCTCCCTTTCTGAATTTACGCCAACAGGTTTTATATCCTTTTTATAAGACTCACACTTTTTATTCTTTTTTCAACTTAAAAATAATTTTTTCTACAATATCGTTTTATTAGGATTATTTTCAACTTTTTAACTCAAATTTTTCAATTAACTTGACACTATTAATACTAGTTATTGATGAAATTTTTTACACTGTTTTAAATTCTGGTTTAGATACAATTAATTGCTTATTCCCTAGATGTCGGCTAGTAACTATTTATATTACTTATCTATTATTTATATAATATTTATATATATATATATATATAAATAATAGATAATTATTTATATAATATAAACTTTGATTAATTTGCAATGAGCTAGAGATTTAGCTAAGTTGCAGTGGTTGACTCTACACCGATTGATTGTAAGAATAAATTCGCGTGTGAGTTTTTTATTATGGAACCACGGTTTATGATCGCTTTTGTAATAGTTCTGAAAATAGTTAGTCCCTTTGCTGAGACCTCTTTGTTCAATATATGTTTGTGTTTTTGATATTGCGTTTTTTTTTTTGAAAATTTGATGAAAGTCGTTAAAAGGTATTTTGAGAAAATCAGCAGCAATAGAGCTAGTGGCTTCTTTCGCCAATTTATCCGCAGCCTCGTTACCTCGGATTCCTGAATGAGACGGAATCCAGTAGAATTTAATTTCTTTATTGTTTGTATTGGAAGTTGTAAAATTGTAATAGTTGTTTTTTAGTTCTAAGATATATCTATTAGTTTTTATACTTAATTTGTTAGATTTTAGACATTAAAGGGCGCTCAGGGAATCCGCGATAATAAAGGTGTTACAATTTATGCTATTTATCGCAATGTCGAGCGCCTCTTTTAGAGCAATATATTCTGCTGTGAAAATGGAAGCATGACAGTCCAAGCTTTTACAGATGTGAATGTTTAACGCGGGGCAAACCGCTGCAGCACCAATGCAATTGGCACCGTCAATTTTACTACCGTCCGAAAAGACCGCGAGTGCCTTATTTTCGTGTATGAGTTTTTCTAACTCAGAATCGAGGTTTTGTTCTAGTTTCTTGGACAAATCTGTGCGCTTTGTAAAGTAAATAAAACATCCGTAGTCAATAACTGAGCGAATATAACTTTTGTAGATCGTAATGAGCGTTTCGGGGTCAGAACCCCACCAAGTACCGCACAGAAATTTTATTATATTAAGAGCTTTTGTACATTTTTGAATGATTTGCGCAACATGATGCTTGAATGAAAGTTTATAATCTAGAGTTATACCTAAGAATCTGACTGTTGAGCTGGATGAGATGGTGCAGTTTTTAACTTTTATTTGTGCGTTGCCGGGCGAAATGTTTTTATTATTGAAATGAAGAAGTATAGTTTTACTTGGTGTGAGATCGAGACCCAGTTTTGCTAAATTAGACTCAATAGTTTTCACATCTTTTTCTATCATGTTTTGTCCTCTTTTAATCTTCTAGCATTTGGAGTATGTGGCTATATCATCAGCGAATTTGGAAATTGAAATCAATTTAGAAAGATTTTCAGTGATGTTGGAAATATATATAATGACCAATAGAGGACTGAGAACGCCTCCTTGTGGCACACCTTTGTAAATAAATCTATTAGACTCTGTGTGGCCCGTACAAATCTCTCTTTCATGCGTTATGAATTTTATAAAAGATAATATACTAGACGAACAGCCGATTTCTGATAGTTTAATGAGTAGGAGGTCAATATTGACATTCTCGAATGCTCCTTGTACCTCTAAAAAGGCGGCCAGAACTGCTTTTTTTCAGAAAGGCTTCTCCAATTTTTAAAGTTAAATTGACTAAATTATCTATAGTCGATTCTCCTTATCGGAAACCGTGTTGACTACTGGGAACTATATTATGAAATTCAACCCACCACTGCAATCTATTTTTTACTATGGTTTCATAGAGCTTGCACGTGCATAAGGTTAGAGAAAATGGCCGAACACTTTTACCATCAGATTTGTTAATAAAATGTATGAACGACTGCTTCCAACTGTCGGGAAAAATCTGTTTTAAATGCATCTCATTGAAGATGACTAGAAGAATTAGCTTGTTTTTGATGGGCAAGTTAGTTAAGACTTCGAAGTCAATACCGTCTATTCCAGCTACACATTTTAGTTTTTTAGATGCTAGTGCTGAGTTAAATTCAGTAAGGCTGAAGGGATCATCGAAAAATTGGTTCTACTTGCAAGTGGGTAGCCAGGAAGGATTTGTTTGAACCCATGGAGGACTTATTTTATTGATGGCTTCTTTCACTTTAGTTTTCGTTTGTAAATTTTCACTGACACTTGTTTAAGAGTTTTTTACCCACAAATTATTTAAAATCTTGCATTTATTCCATACGTGTCGTGAGTCAGTGCGAAAGTTTAAAGACTAAGCAAATTTTCTGAAATAATTTCTCTTTTTTCGTTTAAAAGTTTTCTTAGCGATGGCAGCCATTTTTTTTATAGATTATTAAGTCTTCAAGTTTTTTACTATAGTTCCATTTTTTATAGGTAGCTCTCCTAAGCCTCTTGATCTTGTTGCACTCTGCATCCCACCATGGTGCCGATTTTTTTTATTTTAGACGCATTATTAATTTTTTTTTTTCGGAGTGCTTTGTTTCAACGATTCTGTTATGATGGTAATAAAAAATTCATACTTTTTATTAAGAGATAAAGTTTCAAATTCAATTGATAAAAGATCTACGTATGTACTTTCAAGAATTTGTTGGAACTTTTCCCAGTTTGAGCGAACAGATTTGAGCTTGAATGATTTTTTCTAATATGGTTCCTTGGCTGCGTGCACATTTATAAAAACAGGAAAGTGGTCGGAACCCCAAGTCTCGTCGCACACACTCACGTTGACTTTGTCAGAGAAATTTAGCATGGAGTAAACTAGATCTAGATTGGAAGTGTAATCTCGATGTACGTCAATGTAAGTAGAGGTATTGTTATTTAATAGAAATAAATCTACTGCTTCGGCACTCATTTCTAATCTTTCTCCGTTTTTGTCAGTGATATTGCAGTTCCAGTTCAAATTATGCCCATTAAAATCTCCGACTAGTATGCAGTTTCTTGAGTTTATATTTTGTATGATGCTATCCCATTGAAGCTGAGTTAGTGTATGGTCTGGGGATCTATAGCAGACGATTATTTCAAAGGTTGGAGAAACGGTGTTTATTCGTATACCACACAGATTTACAGATTGATCTGGAGATACCAAGTGTGATAATTCAACGAAAGCTAAATTCCTACGTACGAATATTGCCACACCCCCTCCTCTTGAGTGTTGCCTGTCGCTTCTCGCTGTAAGAAATCCTGGTATGTGAAATTTATCTTGTTCGGTGAGTCAGGATTCTACACAAATTAAAATGTCGAATTTGTTTCGATTGGAGAGAATTTCTAGCCACCGTTGAAATAAACTCTTTGTGTACCAAAATATTATCCTGAGGTGAATCCTGTGGAGTTTGTTTTGATTATGACTAGCCATTGTTAGTATTATATCTAGGAATGAAGAGTAAATAAATACAAATAAATAAACACATACTCGGCTAATATTCCTCTTGACTTTCAGCGTTCGTCGATGATTCGTCTTCGTCTACATCCACATCCGAGATCAATGATTCAGTTGATTTAGGGCATAATTTATTTATGATTTTAGTGAATCTTGTCTTGAGTGATTTACCCTTTATATGTTTTTTAACTTCTGCAAGCATAATAGCAATTGAGAGATTATTTGTAAAATACTTTTCCATTAGGCTGGGAATTTCGTCGTAGGTGTGATTGTATGTTTCAGCAATAAACTTGAATAGATCATCAAAGGTAATAGGAAAGATATCTATCGCAGCTTCAGGAATGAGTGTTGCAGCAGTGTCAATCTGTTTCTGTAAAGTGACAAGTGACTCACTGGTTGCGGCTGGTTTATGCTTTTTGGATGCAGGTCTCACAGGTTTAGTAATTATGTTAACATTTTGTTGATGGCTTTCAGTAGATGCCGTGCTTAAAGAGGCCGCACGCTTAGACGTTTTATTGTTTTGCAATATACTAGGTTTTTTAAATAAGTCAGAGCCATTGAATTGTAAAGTCTTGTTCAAATTCTCTAGTTGCTCTGTACCCACTGCCTCGTTAGTTTTCTGTTATTCAAAAGAAACATTTGCGATTTGAGAGCGACTGAATTCTTTATTTTGAGATTTAAAGTACTGTGATGCGTCGTTTTTCGAGGTCTCAAGGTCAGGTACACGAGTCGGTGATATGTTGGAAGTGGCGCAATATCTAGCAGTATGCCCTTCTTTGTGGCAAATAAAGCAAGTGATCTTGTCAGTCGTTATATAAATATGATGCAGCGTGTCTTCATAGCTGATAGCTATTACGCTGGGAAGCTTGTCTAAATCGCTGGGATCTATAAATAGCTGACGTCTGAAGGTTAATATTTGTGTGAAATCTTGCTCATATATAATGATTGGACTGTGCTTGTATCTTGATCTTTATTCATTTCACTTTTATTGGTATTATCACCAACCATTATGTGTAAAAAACTATTTCGTTAAAGCAACGCACTATTAAATATGAAAAGTGATTACACCGCGGCCGAACCGTGGTGTGTATTAGTAAATACGGAAGACCACTATCAGAGCGTACGAACTACACGTCTTACTCGCACGACAGCTTAAACCCGACGCTAAAAAAAAAAAAAATTCTTAATTTAATTTACCTTTTGCGTTTCACCGTCTTCTGCTTTTTGATCATTTATATATTTTTCTTCGCTCTCATTATTCACTTATACGACGTGATTTTTACATACAAGTCCGCCGACGGGTCACGGTTCAATTTTCAATTCATTTCTGCGTTTTTAATTTTTCTCGCACTTATTCTAACTACTTTACGTTCTTTCACGTTTTATTATTATTTTTTTTTACTTTTTACACGCACTTTTCCACACGTATTTTGTATTTACTTAATTTGTCGTCGGATCACGAATTTCTCAGACCACGTATTTTATTTTATTTTTAATCGTTCCGCCTTTTTAGCGCACTTTACTTCACACTGTATTTGTTAAATTTTTTTTTTTATTATTCTTTCTTATTTTGTATTTACTCTCGCGCACTTTATTTCTTTATTTTTGAGGCATTGACATTTACTTTACTTTATTTTTTTACTCGCACTATTTTTCTCTTCACTCGATTTTTCATTATTTTCTCTATCGCGCACTTTAATAATTCATTTCATCAATCAAACAAAATACTTTTCAATTTATAATTGATAACTCAAAGAAATAAATCAAAAATTAATAAAATTATATAATTAAAGTAAGCCGAAGGCAGGGAAAAACCTTGGAAGTCCGTGTTCGGGCATCAGACTTTCGTTAAGTGCTTGCTCTTAACAATCAATTCAATTTTTGGGATCTCTCCCCAGCAGTCCCATACGGGCCCTGTCAATCACATACTCGATGCGATTGAGTCTTTCCTCACTTTTTCTTTGTTTACCTTTATATATATATATATATGTATATATATATATATATATGTATAAATGCTTATATATAGGGCAGGTGTCATAAATAAATTTTATGTAACACATGCACGTTATTCGCGTTTTATTGATAAAAAAAGCGGGCGATAATTGACCATTTTTAGACCGGCGGGCAATAAAGCAGAGCAGCGAGCAATACCGCTGTTTTAAATATGAGCAAAACTGATAACAAAATACATATATATTAATACACCCATACTTGCACGCGCGTACACACACATTACCTATTATCTATTATCTATTATCTTTCATTTATTACCTTTCACCTATCATCTTTCATCTATTATCTTTAATCTGTTATCTTTCATCTATTATCTTTTATCTGTTATCTTTCATCTATTATCTTTTATCTGTTATCTTTCATCTATTATCTTTTATCTGTTATCTTTTAGTTATTATCTTTTATCTATCATCTTTTATCTATTATCTAAGTGTGTGATTGCCGTGTCTAAAAATAATCAGTTAACCCCCGCTTTTTATGCCCAACAAAACCTGAATATCAATGCCTGCGTTACATAAAGTACGGTGTGTACCACGGAAAAGTGGACCTTTACGCCCTCGTGGGGTTGCAGTACTCGCCTTCGGCTCGTGCTAGCTCGCTTACGAGTTGTACTGCAAACTCCACACTCGGGCAATAAAGGCCCACTTATCGCCCTTGGTACATAACACACTATTAGAAAATGAATTTGGTTATTTGTCAAAAAATTATTTTTATAATTGCCTCTAATCTGTCTATTAAATATTACAATTTTGTTTTTCTTGTACTTATTTGTTTCTACAAGATTTTGTTCTCTATTATTTAAATAACCAAAGAGAGAGAAAGATAGAGATCTGCTAATCTACTTTAATATTCTTCTACTTAGTTCCTTCCTTATTTAATTTCTTTTAAATTTTCTTTTTCTAATATAAATACTTTGTTCAATTACCTTTTCTTTTCCTGTTTTTCTAAACACCTCCTTGCTTTCGTCCTGGATTTATATCTGGGATATACTCAATGTACCTTTGATACCCACCTACTTTAATCTTTAGTAATATGGTTTAAAATTTTTTTCAAATGTCACTCCTTCTCCAACTGAGCTGGATCTGGAAAAATATCGGCAGGACCGGTCGTTGCTGCTAGTCAGGGCTGCGAGCGAATGCCCCGAGGAGAGGGCCTAGCGGGAAGAAAAACTCTCGCTGAATCTTCTCCCTCTCCCCTAATTACTCCTCCCTCACTTCATTTACTCTCTCTCTCTCTCTCTCTCTCTTCTTCGCGCTTCCTTCCGTGCTTCGCTTTCTTCCACTCTCTCCCACTCTTTCTGCGTAGCGTAATATGCTTTGTTCTAACCCTCCCACTCTCGCTTTCATTCTCTTTCCTTAACTTCATATTCTTTCGTTCTTCCCTTCTCTTCTACCCTTCGTACTTGCGCGTGTAGGAATGTGCTTATCGCTGCTTAGCGACAGCAATCCTACACTCTACTTTTCCTATCTTTCTCTTTGTCTTTTTCCTTTTATTAGTTATACGGCAAAAATCGTGGGAACGATTTCTGTCACATAACATCAAAATAAATATGTTAGTAGAAAAATATTACATTTTAATTTAGAAAAATATGAAATTAAAACATTTACACAGGATCTTTATAATATTTACACTGCACGTACACGTGCCTATTTAATTGTAATCTTCTATCAACAGCATTTTGCATTTCATTAAATCCACAATTAGTAAAGTTCATCTGTAATAAATAAAACTATAATAGTATATGTATGTAGTGCTAACTGGTGTTTAAAAATATGCACACATTTTATCTTCCCGCACGTGAAAATTTTCAGCTAAACATCGGCCTTTCTTCAATCTTCATTGAGCCAAGTCATATCTACGGTAGTCTCTAAATAAAAAACTGAAGCTCCTAGCTTTAAGTACCTTTGAATTTCTTTTACAATGTTTTGCATTGTAAGATATATAAATTTTCAGATTTAAAAAATTAAATAATTAATTTTTAAAAATTTAGTAAAATATTATTATTTACATTTTATAGTCTAAAGAACAAAAATTAGGATGTGCAATAACTAATATATTTTCTTCAAATAGTGAGTTCTAGTCCTCTTGACTTGTATCAACAACAAATGCTTTGCATCTACAATAATAATATTTATGTTTATTATATTTTGTCAGTCTTCACATAACTTTCTTACTTTGCAGTCTTAGATAACACCGGCACACACAAAAAAAAGTGGTCTGATCTCGAGATCACAGTATACTATTCTTAAGTATTTTGGGTCGCTGAATCCGAATCCGGGGTCAGTTTGACCCCATCAC